>SNQN01009816.1:3942-16692 GCA_008642245.1 Bassia scoparia
ACTTGTCATGTCTAAACATGTCTAATCAAGACCTAGAAATCTTAAGTGAATAAAATAAGACATGAATGAACTTTAAAACCGTAAAATAGGTTGAATTTGTAAAAGTTAGGCACGAAAAACCCTTAAAAACGCCCAAAATGGCCCTTTCACGCCGTAAAGTGGACTTGTCATGTCATAAAGTGTTCAATTAARACTTAAAAAGCCTAAATTAATAAAATATGTCATAAATGAGGTTTAAAACCGTGTAAWAGGTTGAGTTTGTTGAAGTTAGGCGCGATAACCCCTAAAAACGCACAAAATTGCCCTTTCACGCCCCAAAGTATACTTGTCGTGTCTTAACAAGTCCAATAAAGACCTAGAAAGCTTAAGTGAATGAAATAGACATGAATGAGCTTTAAGACCATGTAATATGTTGAGTTAATTCTAGTTAGGCGCGAAAAACCCCCTAAAAACGCCCAAAATGGACATTTTTACGCCCCAAAGTGTACTTGTCATGTCTTAATGTGTCCAATCAAGACCTAGAAAGCTTATGTGGGTAAAATATGACATGATCGAGGTTTAAAAACTTGTAATAGGTTGAGTTTGTAGTAGTTAGGCGCGAAAACCCCAAAAAACGCCCAAAATGGCCWATTTTATGCCCCAAAGCGTACTTGTCGTGTCTAAACGTGTCAAATCAAGACCTAGAAAGCTTAAGTGAATAAAATATAACATGAATGAGCTTTAAAATCGTGTAATTGGTTGAGTTTCTAGCGGTTAGGTGCGAAAACCTATAAAAACGCCCAAAATGGTCTTTTCACGCCCCGAAGTGAACTTGTCGTGTATAAACGTGTCCAATCAAGACCTAGAAAGCTTATGTAAAAAAATCTGACATGAATAAGCTTTAAAACCGTGTAATAGGTTGATTTTATAGAAATTAGGCGCGAAAAACTCTAAAAACGCCGAAAATGGCCCTTTCACGCCCCAAAGTGGAGTTGTCGTTTCTTAACGTATCCAATCATGATCTAGAAAGCTTTAGTCAATAAAATATGACATGAATGAGCTTTAAAACCGTGTAATAGGTTGAGTTTCTAGAGRTTAGGTGCGAAAACCACTAAAAACGTCCAAAATGGCCCTTTCATGACCCAAAGTGAACATGTCGTGTCTAAAAGTGTCCAATCAAGACCTAGAAAGGTTAAGTGAATAAAATATAACATGAATGATCTTTAAAACCATGTAATAGGTTGAGTTTGTAGAAGTAAGGAGCGAAAACCAAAAAAACGCCACAAATGGCCCTTTCACGCCCCAGAGTGAACTTGTAATGTCTAAACGTGTCCAATCAAGACCTAGAAAGCTTAAGAGAATAAAATATGTCATGAATTAGCTTTAAAACAATGTAATAGGTTGAGTTTGTAGAAGTTACTAAGAAAACCCCTTAGAACACTCAAAATGGTCTTTTCACATCCCAAAGTGAAATTGTCGTGTCTAAACGTGTGCAATCAAGACCTATAAAGCTTAAGTGAATAAAATATGACATGAATGAGCTTTAAAACCGTGTAATAGGTTGAGTTTCTAGAGGTTAGGTGCGAAAACCCTAAAAACTCCCAAAATGTCCCTTTCACGCCCCAAAGTGAACTTGTCGTGTCTAAACGTGTCCAATCAAGACTTAGAAAACTTAAGTGAATAAAATATGACATCATTAAGCTTTAAAACCGTGTAATAGGTTGAGTTTGTAGAAATTAGGTGCGAAAACCGTTAAAAACGCCCTAAATGTCCCTTTCACGCCCCAAAGTGGAGTTGTCGTGTCTTAACGTGTCCAATCAAGACCTAGAAAGCTTAATTGAATAAAATATGACATGATCGAGATTTAAAAACTTGTAATAGGTTGAATTTGTAGAAGTTAGGCGCAAAAAACCCCCTAAAAACGCCCAAAATGGTCCTTTCACGCCCCAAAGTGGACTTGTCATGTCTTAACGTGTCCAATTAAAACCTAGAAAGCCAGAGTGAATACAATTTGTCATAAATGAGGTTTAAAACCGTGTAATAGGTTGAGTTTGTTGAAGTTAGGCGCAAAAACTCCTAAAAACGCTCAAAATGACCCTTTCACGCCCCAAAATATAGTTGTCGTGTCTTAACAAGTCCAATAAAGACCTAGAAAGCTTAAGTGAATAAAATATACATGAATGAGCTTTAAGACCATGTAATAGGTTGAGTTAGTTGAAGTTAGGCGCGAAAAACCCCAAAAAAAAGCCCAAAATGGCCCTTTTACGCCCTAAAATGTACTTGTCATGTCTAAACGTGTCAAATCAAGACCTAGAAAGCTTAAGTGAATAAAATATGACATGAATGAGCTTTAAAATCATTTAATTGGTTGAGTTTCTAGAGGTTAGGTGCAAAAACCTATAAAAACGCCCCGAAGTGAATTTGTCGTGTCTAAGCGTGTCCAATCAAGACCTAGAAAGCTTAAGTAAAAAAGATATAACATGAATAAGCTTTAAAACCGTGTAATAGGTTGAGTTTGTAGAAATTAGGTGCGAAAATCCCTAAAAACGTCCAAAATGGCCCTTTCACGCCCCAAAGTGGAGTTGTCGTTTCTTAACAGATCCAATCAAGATCTAGAAATCTTAAGTGAATAAAATATGACATGAATGAGCTTTAAACCGTGTAATAGGTTGAGTTTCTAGAGGTTAGGTGCGAAAACCACTAAAAACGCCCAAAATGGCCCTTTCATGCCCCAAAGTGAACTTGTCGTGTCTAAAAGTGTCCAATCAAGACCTAGAAAGCTTAAGTGAATAAAATATAACATGAATGAGCTTTAAAACCATGTAATAGGTTGAGTTTGTAGAAGTTAGGAGCGAAAACCTAAAAAAACGCCACAAATGGCCCTTTCACGCCCCAGAGTGAACTTGTAATGTCTAAACGTGTCCAATCAAGACCTAGAAAGCTTAAGTGAATAAAATATGACATGAATTAGCTTTAAAACCATGTAATAGGTTGAGTTTATAGAAGTAAGGTGCGAAAACCCCTTAGAACACCCAAAATGGCTCTTCCGCGCTCCAAAGTGAACTTGTCGTGTCTAAACATGTCCAATCAAAACCTGGAAAGCTTAAGTGAATAAAATATGACATGAATGAAGTTTAAAACCGTGTAATAGGTTGAGTTTGTAGAAGTTAGGCCCGAAAACCTCTAAAAACGTCCAAAATGGCCCTTTCACGCCCGAAGTAGACTTGTGGTGTCTTAAAGTGTGCAATCAAGACATAGAAAGCTTATGTGAATAAAATATGACATGAATGAGGTTTAAAACCGTAATAGGTTGAGTTTGTAGAAAATAGGTGCGAAAACCCCTAAAAACGCTCAAAATGGCCCTTTCACACCCCAAAGTGTACTTGTCGTGTCTTAAAAGGTCTAATAAACACCTAGAAAGCTTAAGTAAATAAAATATGACATGAACGAGGTTTAAAACCATGTAATAGGTTGAGTTTGTAGAAGTTAGGCCCGAAAACCTCTAAAAACGTCCAAAATGGCCCTTTCACGCCCGAAGTAGACTTGTGGTGTCTTAAAGTGTGCAATCAAGACATAGAAAGCTTAAGTGAATAAAATATGACATGAATGAGCTTTAAAACCGTAATAGGTTGAGTTTGTTGAAAATAGGCGCAAAAACCCCTAAAAACGCTCAAAAAGGCCCTTTCACACCCCAAAGTGTACTTGTCGTGTCTTAAAAAGTCCAATAAAGACCTAGAAAGCTTCAGTGAATAAAATATGACATGAATGAGCTTTGAAACCGTTTAATAGGTTGAGTTTGTATAAATTAGGCGCGAAAAACACCTAAAAACGTCCAAAGTGGCCCTTTCACGCCTCAAAGTGTACTTGTCGTGTCTTAACGTGTCCAATCAAGACCTAGAAAGCTTAAGTGAATAAAATATGACATGAATGAGCTTTAAAACCGTGTAATAGGTTGAATTTGTAGCAGTTAGGTGCGAAAAACTCCTAAAAACGCCCAAAATAGCCCTTTCACGCCCCAAAGTGGACTTGTCGTGTCTAAACGTGTCCAATCAAGACCTTGAATGCTTAAGTGAATAAAATATGACATGAACGAACTTTAAAAACTTGTAATCGGTTGAGTTTGTAGTAGTTAGGCGCGAAAACCCAAAAAAATGTCCAAAATGGCCCTTTCACGCCCCAAAGTGAACTTGTCGTGTCTGAACGTGTCCAATCAAGACCTAGAAAGCTTAAGTGAATAAAATATGACATGAATGAGCTTTAAAACCATGTAATTGGTTAAGTTTGTAGAAGTTAGGAGCGAAAACCCAAAAAAAGGCCACAAATGGCCCTTTCACGCCCAAAGTGAACTTGTAATGTCTAAACGTGTCCAATCAAGACATAGAAAGCTTAAGTGAATAAAATATAACATGAATTAACTTTAAAACCATGTAATAGGTTGAGTTTGTAGAAGTTAGGTACAAAAACCCCTTAGAACACCAAAAATGTCCCTTTCATGCCCCAAAGTAAACTTATCGTGTCTAAACGTGTCCAATCAAGACCTAGAAAGCTTAAGTGAATAAAATATGACATGAATGAGCTTTAAAACCGTGTAATAGGTTGAATTTGTAGCAGTTAGGTGCGAAAAACTCCTAAAAACGCCCAAAATGGCCCTTTCACGCCCCAAAGTGGAATTGTCGTGTCTAAACGTGTCCAATCAAGACCTTGAATGCTTAAGTGAATAAAACATGACATGAATGAGCTTTACAACCGTGTAATAAGTTAAGTTTGTAGAAGTTAGGTGCGAAAACCCATTAGAACACTCAAAATGGTCCTTTCACGCCCAAAAGGAACTTTTCGTGTCTAAACGTGTGCAATCAAGACCTAGAAAGCTTAAGTGAATAAAATATGACATGAATGAGGTTTAAAACCGTGTAATAGGTTGAGTTTGTAGAAGTTAGGCGCGAAAACCCCTAAAAACGTCCAAAATGGCCCTTTTACGCCCCAAAGTGGACTTGTCGTGTCTTAACGTGTGCAATCAAGATCTAGAAAGCTTAAGTGAATAAAATATGACATGAATGAGGTTTAAAACAGTGTAATAGGTTTAGTTTGTAGAAGTTACGCGCGAAACCCCTATAAACGTCCAAAATGGCCCTTTCACGCACCGAAGTAGACTTGTGGTGTCTTAACATGTGCAATCAAGACATAGAAAGCTTAAGTGAATAAAATATGACATGAATGAGGTTTAAAACCGTAATAGGTTGTGTTTGTTGAAAATAGGCGCGAAAACCCCTAAAAACGCTCAAAATGGCCCTTTCACACCCCAAAGTGTACTTGTCGTGTCTTAACAAGTCCAATAAAGACCTAGAAAGCTTCAGTGAATAAAATATGACATGATTGAGCTTGAAATCGTTTAATAGGTTGAGTTTGTAGAAATTAGGCGCGAAAAAACACCTAAAAACGTCCAAAATGGCCCTTTCACGCCCCAAAGTGTACTTGTTGTGTCTTAACGTGACCAATCAAGACCTAGAAAGAATAAGTGAATAAAATATGACATGATCGAGCTTTAAAAACTTGTAATAGGTTGAGTTTGTAGTAGTTAGGCGCGAAAACCCAAAAACTGCCCAAAATGGCCCTTTCACGCCCCAAATTGAACTTGTTGTGTCTAAATGTGTCCAATCAAGACCTAGAAAGCTTAAGTGAATAAAATATGAAATGAATGAGCTTTAAAACCATGTAATAGGTTAAGTTTGTAGAAGTTAGGATTGAAAACCCAAAAAAACGTCACAAATGGCCCTTTCACGGCCAAAGTGAACTTGTAATGTCTAAACGAGTCCAATCAAGACATAGAAAGCTTAAGTGAATAAAATATAACATGAATTAAATTTAAAACCATGTAATAGGTTGAGTTTGTAGAAGTGAGGTTCGAAAACCCCTTAGAACACCAAAAATGGCCCTTTCACGCCCCAAAGTGAACTTGTCGTGTCTAAACGTGTCCAATCAAGACCTAAAAATCTTAAGTGAATAAAATATGACATGAATGAGCTTTAAAACCATGTAATAGGTTAAGTTTGTAGAAGTTAGGAGCGAAAACCCAAAAAAACGCCACAAATGGCCCTTTCACGCCCAAAGTGAACTTGTAATGTCTAAACGTGTCCAATCAAAACATAGAAAGCTTAAGTGAGTAAAATATAACATGAATTAACTTTAAAACCATGTAATAGGTTGAGTTTTTAGAAATTAGGTACAAAAACCCCTTAGAACACCAAAAATGTCCCTTTCACGCCCCAAAGTGAACTTGTCGTGTCTAAACGTGTCCAATCAAGACCTAGAAAGCTTAAGTGAATAAAATATGACATGAATGAGCTTTAAAACCGTGTAATAGGTTGAATTTGTAGCAGTTAGGTGCGAAAAACTCTTAAAAACGCCCAAAATGGCCCTTTCACGCCCCAAAGTCGAATTGTCGAGTCTAAACGTGTCCAATCAAGACCTTGAATGCTTAAGTGAATAAAACATGACATGAATGAGCTTTACAACCGTGTAATAAGTTAAGTTTGTAGAAGTTAGGTGCGAAAACCCCTTAGAACACTCAAAATGGTCCTTTCACGCCCAAAAGGAACTTGTCGTGTCTAAACGTGTACAATCAAGACCTAGAAAGCTTAAGTGAATAAAATATGACATGAATGAGGTTTAAAACCGTGTAATAGGTTGAGTTTGTAGAAGTTAGGCACGAAAACCCCTAAAAAAGTCCAAAATGGTCCTTTCGCGCCCCAAATTGGACTTGTCGTGTCTTAACGTGTGCAATTAAGACCTAGAAAGCTAAAGTGAATAAAATATAACATGAATGAGCTTTAAAACCATGCAATAGGTTGAGTTTGTAGAAGTTAGGAGCGAAAACCCAAAAAAACGCCACAAATGGCCCTTTCACGCCCCAGAGTGAACTTGTAATGTCTAAACGTGTCCAATCAAGACCTAGAAAGCTTAAGTGAATAAAATATGACATGAATTAGCTTTAAAACCATGTAATAGGTTGAGTTTATAGAAGTTAGGTGCGAAAACCCCTTAGAATACCCAAAATGGCTCTTCCACGCCCCAAAGTGAACTTGTCGTGTCTAAACGTGTCCAATCAAAACCTAGAAAGCTTAACTGAATAAAATATGACATGAATGAGATTTAAAACCGTGTAATAGGTTGAGTTTGTCGAAGTTCGCCCGAAAACCCCTAAAAACGTCCAAAATGGCCCTTTCACGCCCCGAAGTAGACTTGTGGTGTCTTAAAGTGTGCAATCAAGACATAGAAAGCTTATGTGAATAAAATATGACATGAATGAGGTTTAAAACCGTAATAGGTTGAGTTTGTAGAAAATAGACGCAAAAACCCCTAAAAACGCTCAAAATGGCCTTTTCACACCCTAAAGTGTACTTGTCATCTCTTCAAAGGTCTAATAAACACCTAGAAAGCTTAAGTAAATAAAATATGACATGAATGAGGTTTAAAACCATGTTATAGGATGAGTTAGTAGAAGTTAAGCGCTACAAACCCCTAAAAACGCCCAAAAGGCCCTTTTACGCCCCAAAGTGTACTTGTCGTGTCTTAACGTGTCTAATCAAGCCCAAGAAAGCTTAAGTAAGTAAAATATGACATGATCGAGCTTTACAACCGTGTAATAAGTTAAGTTTGTAGAAGTTAGGTGCGAAAACCCCTTAGAACACTCAAAATGGTCCTTTCACGCCCCAAAAGGATCTTATCGTTTCTAAACGTGTGCAATCAAGACCTAGAAAGCTTAAGTGAATAAAATATGACATGAATCAGGTTTAAAGCATAAGTAAGTAAAATATAACATGATGGAGCTTAAAAACGTGCAATAGGTTGAGTTTGTAAAAATTAGGCGCGAAAAAACACATAAAAACGTCCAAAATGGCCCTTTCACGCCCCAAAGTGTACTTGTCGTGTCTTAACGTGTCCAATCAAGACCTAGAAAGCTTAAGTGAATAAAATATGACATGATCGTGCATTAAAAACTTGTAATAGGTTGAGTTTGTAGTAGTTAGGCGCGAAAACCCAAAAAATGCCCAAAATGGCCCTTTCACGCCCCAAAGTGAACTTATCGTGTCTAAACGTGTCCAATCAAGACCTAGAAAGTATAAGTGAATAAAATATGAAATGAATGAGCATTAAAACCATGTAATAGGTTAAGTTTGTAGAAGGTAGGAGCGAAAACCCAAAAAAACGTCACAAATGGCCCTTTCACGCCGAAAGTGAACTTGTAATGTCTAAACGTGTCCAATCAAGACATAGAAAGTTTAAGTGAATAAAATATAACATGAATTAACTTTAAAACCATGTAATAGGTTGAGTTTGTAGAAGTTAGGTACGAAAACCCCGTAGAACACCAAAAATGGCCCTTTCACGCTCCAAAGTGAACTTGTCGTGTCTAAACGTGTCCAATCAAGACCTAGAAAGCTTAAGTGAATAAAATATGACATGAATGAGCTTTAAAACCGTGTAATAGGTGCGAAAAACTCCTAAAAATGCCCAAAATGGCCCTTTCACGCCCCAAAGTGGACTTGTCGTGTATAAACTTGTCCAATCAAGACCTTGAAAGCTTAAGTGAATAAAATATGACATGAATGAGCTTTACAACCGTGTAATAAGTTGAGTTTGTAGAAGTTAGGTGCGAAAACCCCTCAAAACACTCAAAATGGTCCTTTCACGCCCCATAAGGAACTTGTCGTGTCTAAACGTGTGCAATCATGACCTAGAAACCTTAAGTGAATAAAATATGACATGAATGAGGTTTAAAACCGTGTAATAGGTTGAGTGTGTAGAAGTTAGGCACGAAAACCCTTAAAAACGTCCAAAATGGTCCTTTCACGCCCCAAATTGGACTTGTCGTGTCTTAACGTGTGCAATCAAGACCTAGAAAGCTTAAGTGAATAAAATATGACATGAATGAGGTTTAAAACCGTGTAATAGGTTGAGTTTGTAGAAGTTAGGCACGAAAACCCCTAAAAACGTCCAAAATGGCCCTTTCACGCCCCAAAGTGGACTCGTGGTGTCTTCACGTGTGCAATCAAGACCTAGAAAGCTTAATTGAATATAATAGGACGTGAATGAGGTTTAAAATCGTGTAATAGATTGAGTTTGTAMAAATTAGGCCCGCAAACCTCTAAAAACGCTGAAAATGGTCCTTTCAAGCCCTAAAGTATACTTGTCGTGTCTTAACAGATCCAATAAAGACCTAGAAAACTTAAGTAAATAAAATATGACATGAATGAGCTTTAAAACTATGTAATAGGTTGAAGTAGTAGAAGTTAGCCGCGAAAAACCACTAAAAACGCCCAAAATTGCCCTTTTACACCCCTATGTGTACTTGTCGTTTCTTAACGTGTCCAATCAAGGCCTAGAAAGCTTAAGTGAGTAAAATATGACATGATCGAGCCTTAAAAACTTTTAATAGGTTGAGTTTGTAGTAGTTAGGCGCGAAAACCCAAAAAACGCCCAAAATGACCTTTTTACGCCCAAAAGCGTACTAGTCTTGTCTAAAACTGTCGAATAAAGACCTAGAAAGCTTAAGTGAATAAAATGTGACCTAAATGGGCTTTAAAACCATGTAATAGGTTGAGTTTCTAGAGGTTAGGTGCAAAAACCACTATAAACACCCAAAATGTCCCTTTCACGCCCCAAAGTGAACTTGTCATGTCTAAACGTGTCCAATCAAGACCTAGAAAGCTTAATTGAATAAAATATGACATGATCGAGCTTTAAAAACTTGTAATAGGTCGAGTTTGTAGTAGTTAGGRGCAAAAACCGAAAAAACACCCAAAATGGCCCTTTCACTCCCCAAAGTGAACTTGTCGTGTCTAAACATGCCTAATCAAGACCTAGAAAGCTTAAGTGAATAAAATATGACTTGAATGAACTTTAAAACCGTGTAATAAGTTGAATTTGTAGAAGTTAGGCGCGAAAAACCCTTGAAAGCGCCCATAATGACCCTTTCACGCCCCAAAGTTGACTAGTTATGTCTTAACGTGTCCAATTAAGACCTAGAAAGCTTAAGTGAGTAAAATATGACATGATCGAGGTTTAAAAACTTGTGATAGGTTGAGTTTGTAGTAGTTAGGCGCGAAAACCCCAAAAAACGCCCAGAATGTCCATTTTATGCTCCAAAGCGTACTTGTCGTGTCTAAACGTGTAAAATCAAGACCTAGAAAACTTAAGTGAATAAAATATGACATGAATGAGCTTTAAAATCGTGTAATAGGTTGAGATTCTATAGGTTAGGTGCGAATACCCATAAAAACGCCCAAAATGGACCTTTCACGCCCCAAAGTGAACTTGTCGTGTCTAAACTTGTCCAATCAAGACCTAAAAAGCTTAATTAAAAAACAATATGCCATAAATAAGCTTTAAAACCGTGTAATAGGTTGAGTTTGTGGAAATTAGGCGCGAAAACCCCTAAAAACGCCGAATATGGCCCTTTCACGCCCCAAAGTGGAGTTGTCGTGTCTTAACGTGTCCAATAAAGATCTAGAAATTTAAGTGAATAAAATATGACAAGATCGAGGTTTTAAAACTTGTAATAGGTTGAGTTTGTAGTAGTTAGTCGCATAAACCCCAAAAAAACGCCCAAAATGGCCTTCATGCTCCAAAGTGAACTTTTCGTGTCCAAACGTGTCCAATCAAGACATAGAAAGCTTAAGTGAATAAAATATGACATGAATGAGCATTAAAACTGTGTAATACATTGAATTTGTAGATATTGAATGCGAAAAACCCTTAAAAATGCCCAAAATGGCCCTTTTAACTCCCCAAAGTGGATTTGTCGTGTCTAAACGTGTCCAATCAAGACCTAGAAAGATTAAGAGAATAAAATATGACATGATTGAGGTGTAAAACCGTGTAATAGGTTGAGTTTGTAGAAGTTAGGCGTGAAAACCCCTAAAACGTCKAAAATGGCACTTTCACGCCCCAAAGTGGACTCGTGGTGTCTTAATGTGTGCAATCAAGACCTAGAAAGCTTAAGTGAATATAATATGACACAAATGAGGTTTAAAATCGTGTAATAGATTGAGTTTGTAGAAATTAGGCGCGAATACCCCTAAAAACGCTCAAAATGATCCTTTGACGCCCCAAAGTATACTTGTCGTTTCTTAACAGGTCCAATAAAAACCTATGAAGCTTAATTAAATAAAATATGACATGAATGAGCTTTAAAACCATGTAATAGGTTGATGTAGTCGAAGTTAGGCGCGAAAAACCAATAAAAACGCCCAAAATTGCCCTTTCACGCCCCAAAGTGTACTTGTCGTGTCTTAACGTGTCCATTCAAGACCTAGAAAGCCTAAGTGAGTAAAATATGACATGACCGAGCCTTAAAAACTTGTAATAGGTTGAGTTTGTAGTAGTTAGGCGTGAAAACCCCAAAAACGCCCAAAATGACCTATTCACGCCTCAAAGCGTACTTGTCGTGTCTAAACGTGTCGAATCAAGACCTAGAAAGCTTAAGTGAATAAAATATGACATGAATGAYCTTTAAAACCGTGTAATAGGTTGAGTTTCTAGAGGTTAGGTGCGAAAACCCCTAAAAACACCCAAAATGTCCCTTTCATGCCCCAAAGTGAACTTGTTAGGTTTAAACGTGTCCAATCAAGAATTAGAAAGCTTAAGTGAATAAAATATGACATGAATGAGCTTTAAAACCGTGTAATAGGTTGAGTTTGTAGAAATTAGCTGCGANATATGACATGACCGAGCCTTAAAAACTTGTAATAGGTTGAGTTTGTAGTAGTTAGGCGTGAAAACCCCAAAAACGCCCAAAATGACCTATTCACGCCTCAAAGCGTACTTGTCGTGTCTAAACGTGTCGAATCAAGACCTAGAAAGCTTAAGTGAATAAAATATGACATGAATGAYCTTTAAAACCGTGTAATAGGTTGAGTTTCTAGAGGTTAGGTGCGAAAACCCCTAAAAACACCCAAAATGTCCCTTTCATGCCCCAAAGTGAACTTGTTAGGTTTAAACGTGTCCAATCAAGAATTAGAAAGCTTAAGTGAATAAAATATGACATGAATGAGCTTTAAAACCGTGTAATAGGTTGATTTTTTGTAGAAATTAGCTGCGAAAACCCTTAAAAACGCCCTAAATGTCCCTTTCACGCCCAAAAGTGGAGTTGTCTTTGTCTTAACGTGTCCAATCAAGACCTAGAAAGCTTAATTGAAAAAAATATGACATGATCGAGATTTAAAAACTTGTAATAGGTTGAGTTTGTAGTTTTTAGTCGCGAAAACCCGAAAAAATGCCCAAAATGGCCCTTTCACTCCCCAAAGTGAACTTGTCGTGTCTAAACAAGTCTAATCAAGACCTAGAAAGCTTAAGTGAATAAAATATGACATGAATGAACTTTAAACCGTATCATAGGTTGAATTTGTAGAAGTTAGGCGCGAAAAAATCCTAATAATGCCCAAAATGGCCCTTGCACGCCCAAAATTGGACTTGTCATGTCTTAACGTTTCCAATTAATACCTAGAAAGCTTAAGTGAATAAAATATGTCATGAATTAGTTTTAAAYCCGTGAAATAGGTTGAGTTTGTTGAAATTAGGCGCTAAAACCCCTAAAAACGCTAAAATTGGCCCTTTCACGCCCCAAAGTGTACTTGTCGTGTCTTAACAAGTCCAATAAAGACCTAGAAAGCTTAAGTGAATAAAATAGACATGAATGAGCCATWAGACCATGTAATAGGTTSAGTTAGTTGAAGTTAGGCGCGAAAAACCCCAAAAAAAACGCCCAAAATG
>SNQN01009820.1:2204-19942 GCA_008642245.1 Bassia scoparia
GTGAATCACATTAAAGTCAGTTTAATCATGGACGACTGGTTTTTAGGCACCATATTAATTTGTTTAATATCAAGTGGTCACAATATTTAGGTTAGGTAGTAATTTTTGTATAACAGGAACTCACTTTTTAGTAGTAACTTTAGGATTGGAACGCCAATAAGGTTTGAAATTGTTAAGTTGTGTGCATCCAATAATCGTGTTTGAATGGAATTACAATGAGACCGAGTAGAGGCCGCTACATGCGGGCGGATTGGGTCAAAGAGTCAATCTGTACCATGTCCCCGAACCCACGAGCTGGTTACTGGATCGGACCGCGGTGCCTTTGTTTTGGCACCAACGTTTCGGGCGTCCGTGATTAACCTTTATAGGCACGGTGGCAATCCCCTTACTCGACAACACTCCCCTAACGCACTCACGTGCAGGTTCTGTGGCTCAAGCCCACAACACAACTACACATTGATGTAGGCCCAAGCCCCCCATGGGGGCTCACGGTCTACAGAAAGCAAGCCCTGTCCGCATGGAAAATTCATATGGGGTCAAAGCCATTTCCCCCCATGGGAAGTGAAAGGTGTTCGTGGTGTCCCAAAACCACTCCATCAATCCGAACACTGGAATCTTGGGAGCAAGCGAGTACGATTGACTAGTCATACTTAGGATGAAGTCTTCAAAAGCCGCACCGGCCTAGGATGTCCCATACTCCTCTGTGGCGCTTAAAGAAGTCTATGCGGAACAGATAACTGGAAAAGTTCCGTACGTCCGAGTACGGTAGTCACTCTGCAAAAGGGATGACACAAAGGATTAGCAAGCAAGACAAAACAAAAGATAACTAGAAAAGTGAAAGTAACATATACGTCCATTCTTCCGACGAGTGGAGATGTGGTAATCAGGGAAGCAACACAGCTCCGAGTTGTCCCAATCGGTCACTTTCCATCTCTTACAGGAACTGCACGCCTATTTTCCTCTTCGGACTGGCATGCTACAAGCAAAATGAAGCAAAGATTCAGAAAACAAATGGGCAGCATAACGACTAAAAATAGACATCTCGCATACAAACAACGGGCCCTTCGGGGGCTTACAGCTAATCAACACAACCATGGTCGAAGGAAATGCACAATTTCCTAGCAATCGGGACAATAGACAAGCAACGGAATGCACATGGGTAACGAAATGCACAATTCCACTCATAAACTCTATATGCAACGAGAATTTCAAGAAGGTATATACATTAGCTCATACGCCATAATCCCCAATTAAGCACTTTTTCAAGCTTTAAGCTACTTACAATGATGAAATCATACATGGACATCCACATAGTTGCAAATAGGCATGGAAAGGTTTATTCTATCATCAACAAGCAAGAATAAGCAAGGCATATGCATAATTCAACAAGACATGGGAATGACAAGGTACTATTCATCATCTTCCTCAAGTAGTAAGCTTACAATGGCATAACTCATTCAAATTTGCACCAAATTAAACAAGTTACAAAAGACTCATATAAGCATGAATAAGCAAAAGCATTCAACAATTTCAAGCATACACAAGCAAGGGAGAAAGCCCCAATTCAATTGCACAAATTGACAAGGCATATTCAAATGGCATGATTTTAAGTATTAAATTGCAACTTACAAGTGAATTTCAAGTTTGGAGTTGTAAACTTAATTAAATTTGGGATTTGATGAGCAAAAGAGACCTTTCCAAGCAATTCCAAGATGCAACAATGGAGTTTAGAGAGAGTTTGTAATAAAGAAAAGAAAGAGCAAATGGAAAATAAAGTAAAAGTGCCAAAATAAGGCACGATTTTCAGCCCAAAAAACCGAAATACTAGGCGTAATCACGCATATTTTTTGTGTTATTTTGGCTTGTTTTTGAGCCTTTTCTTATGGGCCCACTTGTGTAAGCGCTAAGCCCATTGCGTTCAAATAGCCATGAAACTCATCAAATCGCTACAAAAATACACCTACAAAGCTTTTACAAGCTGTAAGCGAATGCGATGTCAAAACGAAGCAATAGCCACGATCAAATGAAGATCGAAAGCAGATCAAAGTCAAAGTACTCATTCCCCAGTTGAAGTCGAATCATCCTCACAAAGGCCAGGCGTTAGCCCGATTATGCATACGCAATGCAAGCATCTACAAAAAGACATAGATATACGCAATTGTGGCTATGCGCAATGTTACCATTATATTAATCTTTCCGGACGACTTGCCGAGATGGGATAAAGAAGATTAGAGCACACACCAGCAAAAAGACATTGCCATACGCGATGTTACCTCCATTTTAGTTCTCCTTGATGACTAGCCGAGATGGGATACATCAGTTCAAGCACGCACTAGCAAAAAGACATTCGCTATACGCGGTTGTGGCTATACGTTGCGTTATTATACTAATTTTACAGGACGACTAGTTGAGATGGGATAAAGCACGCATAACCAAAAAGACATTCGCTATACGCGATCGTGGCTA
This sequence comes from Bassia scoparia, assembly GCA_008642245.1. Taxonomy (NCBI): domain Eukaryota; kingdom Viridiplantae; phylum Streptophyta; class Magnoliopsida; order Caryophyllales; family Amaranthaceae; genus Bassia; species Bassia scoparia. Next base: position 4,671 of record SNQN01009820.1, read on the forward strand.
TACGTTGCATTACCATTATATTAATCTTCCTAGACGACTAGCAGAGATGGGATAAAATGGATCAAGCAAGCACCAAGTCCAAACAGAAGCATCGATACGGACAGCATTTCATCTTCCCTAAAGGAGTCCGAACGGAAGCATCGACACGGACACCGTAGCGATTCCTTATGAAGTCCTAACAGAGGCATTAGAGTGGACATTGAGAGAGAAATCCCCTAGGAAGTCCTAACAGAAGTATCGAGGCGGACAACCTATTAGCGAAAGGTCACTAGTGGAATCAGAACCATAGGTGAAGATATCATCAGCTCTCACAAAATCCCAGTGGAATCAGAACCATAGGTGGAAATCCTCTCAAAAGATCACCAATGGAATCAGAACCATAAGAAGATGCACAGAACCTCTGGTGGAATCAGAACCATAGGTGGAAACGTAAGCGAAATCATTAGCAACAGCGACAAGAAAGAAAGAAACATGCAACCGCAGGTGCAGGTAAAACTAATGCATTTGTTTTGCGGGTACCGGGTACTTTGGCTTTCGTTTTACGAGATTTTACTCTCTACAAACTCAGGCAAAGTGGGGGCTTCTGTAGATACCTAAATTTTTCCCTAGCCCAAGACGGCCAATGATACGACACCCCTCGCAACGCACAAGTTAAATCGAGAGAGGTAGGACCCTGACAAGCCCTAAAAAGGCAAATTCCCTTACACCGAACACTTCTTCCAGGTATTTAACACCTCAAAAAGTATTTTTAAGTTTTCAAATAATTTTAACTTATTTTTGGACATTTTTCTAGAATATTTGAGGATTTTTCTGAATTTTTCTAAGTATTTTTGCGTATTTACAAATTCCTTAAGCAAAAATGCAAAACCGAGCAAAGCGGGCCATCCCGGGATATTTTTCTTCGAGACAAGCATCCCGAGGAAGCCAAATATCCCGAGAATCGAAATTAAACAAGCTGCAATTTTATAAAATCAAGCGTATATTTTCTATGATTTTATCTTGATTTTATTTTATTACAATCTCACTATTCAAGTCAAGGCGAATCAGCCAAAATCGAGTAAGTGCTGGGCGCAATTGCGCCCAATTTTGGGCGTAATTGAGCCCAAGACTTACCCCTTTTTTGGTTGATTTTGATCCTTGCCTATAAATACGAGACCCCGTCATTCATTTCAACCATCTTTTTTTGGACGACTTTACTCTCTCTCGTCTAACTCTCTCTCACTCTCATACTCTCTCACAAATACATTCAAATACTCTTTCACATTAGATCTAGGAGGGTTCCTAAGGGTCCGAAGCTACGTCCTTGGTCTTCGACATTGTGTTGCGAGGTCGGTTTGAGGCCAACGTCTCAAGTCTAAACCCCCTTTTGTATGCTTGTTTAGAGATTCGACTTTCTATGTAACTTTGCATGTAATATTGACTAATAACAATTCGGGAATTCAAATTAAAAGCAACCWTAAGGCATAACTTTCAATTCCTATAAAAAGAATATCAAAACGATCTCAAATTACTCAAGATTCAATGTATCAATAAAAGAAATCAAAATTGAAACTCAAAAGAAAACCTATAAATGTTGCAAAAATGAAATGGCAAAGAACATGAATTAAACTTGATGAAAACTAAAAAGAAATGCTACCAATAGACTCACGTTGAAAAATTGGATGGATTTGATATAAGAATTGCAAGAATTAGCTACGTATTGTAGATTCTAYAAGCAAAATTGTGAAGAACAACTTTAAMTTTCTATCTCCTAAAACAAAGAACAATTAAAGAAGAAGATGATGAAATTGAAAGAAAATAAAATCTAACAAAATGAAATTCTACAATTCTTACTTTCTAACTTGTTTTTCTCTCCCCTCACAATCCTATCTATATCACACTCAATACAAGTTTTATGAAAAATTACAAGTTTGCCATTACTAAAATAACATGTGCCTAAATATTCTCCCAAAAGTCAACCAAAGACCAAGTCAAACTCAGTCCATAGGCTAGGCGAGTGCATGCAGAATGAGACGAGAGCTCACTTTTTCTTCTGTCTCGAAGCAGGAAAGTGGAACGGAGGGAGGCGCGGGCTCGCTTCGAGGAGGTGCGGGCTCGCCTTGGGAGGTGTGGGCTTGCTTTTGCCACTGCCTCGAGAGGAAAATTAAAGGGGAGCAAGGGAAGCGCGGGCTTGCTTTTTCTTCTGTCTGGAAGAGGAAAAAAAGAGAGGGAGGCACGGGCTCGCTTCCCTAGGCACGGGCTCGCTTTTGGCTCTGCCTAGAACTTTGTCTCCTAACTTCGAATGGTCATAACTTCGCGTACGGTGCTTGGAATGCAACACATAATATATCAATGGAAAGCTCCTGGAGTCTACTTTCTAACGAAAAAAGTGTGACCTGCAAATTCAAATCATGAGGAAAAGATATGGCTGGAATAAGGTGTCAGGGTATAAAAGGCAACACTTTAATTAAAGCTCAATCTTTGCAAATAAAACCACGCCAACTTGTAACTAAGCACATTACTATCAAATATACACCATGGAAGCTTGTAACAACACACAACACTTGTATCTAAGAGAAATAGAATCGAAATAAGGAGAAAGTAAGCTTAAAACTTAAGAAAATCACTAAAAACCACTAAAACTCCACAACTAACCAAAAGGCTAGTGAAATGATGTCGAAAACGCACAAAATGGCCAAAATAGAAGAGAAATAAGTGCCTAAATGTGGCCATTTTTGGCACTAATCACCTTCGTTCCATAAAGTTATGCGTGTGCTCTCCATGCACCAGTCGTCCTCCCCCTACATGCTCTAGGCCGTTGACTAGTTGGGCAGTCGTTGACTTGTCTTTGATTGTTGACTTTGGTTGAATTTTATGGAAAGCTTGATGTTAATTTGGACATGTGATATTCGTAATGGAATACTTGTAATTATTTAAAAAACTTGTAATAGGGTGATATAAATAGGATTGTGAGGAGAGAGAAAGAAAAAAAAACAAGTTAACATTAGAATTTCATTTTGTTTTAGGTCAACAATTTTTTATTTTTCTTTCAATTCAATCATCTTCTTCATTTTTCATTTTCCATTATATTAGATTAGAGTAGAGGGGAGAGAAAACTACATTGGTGTGCTTCAAAGATTTCATTGTAGAATCTTCAATTCTTGTCCAATTTTTGCAAGTCTTATATCAAATTCAATCAACTTTTCGAGGTGAGTTCAATAGTAGCATTAGTTTTTAGATTCACACATGTTTCRAGTACTTTCTTWGCAAATTTCGTTTTGTAWKTTTCATGGGTCTTTTTATTGAGTTTTAATTTTTGTTTCTTTTGTTCATAGATTGAATCTARAGTAGTTTGTGATTGTTTTGTTATACTTTTTGTTGATTTTGGTTGTGATTAGAAGTAGATATTGCAAACCCTATTATTGCTTTCATACTTGTGAATTCATGGCTTGTTCTTTGTTTTTAAGCATTGATTCTGTTAATTTCTTGTTCTTAAGCAAAATTGAAAGTAGTTTCCTTAGCCTAGGTAGCTAGGGAGCCCAGCCATGATTGATTGATTCCAAAGTGATATTTTAACTCAATTCTCAACATCCAATTCCCCCCCCACCCAATTTGTGGCTTTTGATCATATTTAGAATTTGAATTGGCCACCCAAAGCTTCATGTGTGAGAGATTGKTGTTTTCAATCCATTCAAGGGATTCGAGGTTTGTCGAGGGTTGCTAAATTAATTGATTTCATGACTTGACCTTGTTAGGATTAGAAGGGGACTTCAACTTTATCTTTGTTTGGTATGGTTGGATGACTTGGCAAATGATTCCATCCACTTTCCTAAGCTAGAGTCACAATTGCAATTATATTGAATTGAGGAAACCTTGTTTGATTGGCAATGATCATGTTTGTGGTTGGGCAATCTAGTGATCCTAGGTGTTTTGTCTCTTGATTCTACAACTCTAATCTCCTAGTTCTTAGTAGCTTTAGTTCTTACAAAACCCTTAAATATGATTTCACACCCCTAAATCCTTGTAATACAAACTTTAACAATACTTAGCCTCTTTGTGGTTCGACTTGGACTTGCCAACTATACTAAGTGTAGTTGTTTGTTCAAATATAAATTTTGTTTGAGTTATTATATTAGTGTAAATCCAACGGCACACCAAAGGCTTCCATCAAATTGGCGCCGTTGCTGGGGAGGCAACATTGTTTGAGCTTTGATAACCTTGATTTGGTTTTAATTGCTTTTCAATAAAATTCAAAAACCTAAAAAGATTTTTAAACTTCGCCTGACGTTGTTTTTGTTACATTTTGAGCATCTTACTTTACATGCAACATCGTGAGTCTCCAACTTTAGACTTAGACCCCGAGATTGAAAAGACTTTGAGATTGATTCGGAAAGCGAGAAAAGAGGGGGTCTAAAGTTAGAGAAGAAATTGAGAACAAGGGCTTACACAGTTCTTCGAGTGAAAGTGAGGAAGAGGAGGAAATTTTGGAAAATTAGGAAGAGAAGTTCGAAATGTTTGAAAACAATACAAGACCTTTAAAGGATCTATGGAATCCGGGAGCTTACACAACTTCTAAGGCAATAGTGCTCCCCACCATAGAAGGAACTTTTTAGATACGACCTAACCTTATCCAATTGATCGAATCGAGGCCTTTCCATGGGTTGAAGAATGAGAACCCTCGATAAACACTTGAACAACTTTGAGAAGYACGTGGACACTATTAAGGTCAATGGGGGATTCAAGAGTATTTGAGATTGAAGCTCTTTGATTTCTCACTCTTACAGAAACCCCTTGATTGGTTAGAAAAGGAGGTCTAACCCAATTCTCTCACAACATCAGAAGAGATAAATAACGTCTTCCTACATAAGTTCTACCCACACCAAAAGACCGCAGAGATAAGGGCGAAGTTGCAAGGTTTCTCCCAAAGGATTGATGAGACCCTCTATGAGGCGTGGGAGGGGTTCAAAGAGTACTAAAGGGAGTGCTTTCATCATGGCATTCCCAGACGGCTCTTGTACCAGACGATCTATATGGGGTTGAATAACTCCTCAAAGATGAGCCTGGATGCGGGAGTTGGAGGACCGATCATGAATAAGAGCGAGGATGAAATTGAGGGCATTATTGAAGATGTGGTTGACAATTACCCTACGTGGCAAGAAAGAGAAAGAGCTTCACAAAGACTGCCCAAAGGAGTGGTGAATTCTCGAGGCGAGGCCGAAGGGGTGGAGAAAATTGTCGACGGAATTAAATCCATTGTGGAGAAATCCCTTGAGAAGAGGGAATCTCCTCCTCTAAAGCAACTCCACCCACCCTTCTAAAGGGACAAGGTAAGCCTAAAACTTAAGGTTACAATTCTATGCCTAGTGGAGTTTTATTTTGAAATATATGTAGTGCTAATGATCACTTGTCTTCACGCTGTCACATGCAAAATGTTTCTATGATTGATGATAATTGTGTTGATGATATGCCTTTTGAATATAATGTTGAGCACTATAATGCAATGGGTGATAATGGAATGAGGCCATGTTTTGGTGGCAATTCTAATGCATTTGGGCCAATAAGGGCTCCCTACAACCCACAAAGCCAAATAGGTGGCTTTGGTTATCAAAACAATGCTAACCAAAGGAGTTTCAACCCCCAAGGTTACAATGGCTTTGGTAACCAAAGGTCACTCAAACAAAGAGGAGATGGTTATCAAAACCAAGGTTTTACAAACCAAAACTTTCTTTATGGAAACCAAATACCTAACACTCAATGGGAAGGGGGTTTTAGGGGGAATAACCCTAGCTATGGCTATGAAGCCAATGTTGGAGGATATGGCAATCCTAATGCCCAACCTCAATATCAAGCCAATTAAGGTGCTCCTCATTTCCAACCACCCAYTTTTCAAGGAGCTTCAATCAAATTCAAACCCAAAAAAATCTCATTTCCAACCACCCCACTTCAATCAAGTGCCAACCACTCACTATTCAAGGGGCCAAGAAGATGCCATGTTCCACCCCCACTTCTTTAAAATTCAAACCCAACAAAATCTCAAGCCCTATCCCATTTCAGACCAAAATTTCGCCCACTTTCAACAACCACAAGACCAAGAGTTCCCAAAGCCCGATCAATATGAATTTAGTGCCAAGATAAAGGCTCTTGAGGGCCAAATGGCTCAACTTGCCCACTAAACCCAAAGTACATTCAACCACCTCAACCATCTGCCTCTAATACTAAGAATGATGGAGTTCATGTTATGATTTCAACTAAGAAGGAGGAGGAGTGTAACACCCCAATAATTCTCCCTTTTCCTGTGAAATATTTAATTGAAAATATGGAGAACTATTGACATGTTATCACCACGTGTGAAAAGTTTCGGCTTATTCAGAATATTGCAGCGGAAAATGTCCAAACCAAACAACAAAACTTTTAGGAAAACTATTAAAGAATTTAAAACCATACAACTTGGAATCAGCTTTTGGCTCTTTATTAAAAACCGAGGATAAAAATTTTGGCAAACTATCAAAACTTGAAAACCATTTTATCCAATTATAAAATACTAAAATTTTCAAACGAAACATTAAACAAAAGTCCAAGAATATAACACTCGAACATTCCCATAACCCCAACATTACAAATGCACATGTATAGCCATCAACAATCTGCACACTCCTGTGAAAAGTCTGCTACCCATAATTTTCAAATGAAATAAGGATCATCACAGGTCCACCAAAAGAAGGAAAATGCGGACGACACACAACACACAAAGACGCACACAATCAGCAAAGCTGAGTACATACAACTTACGAAACAAGAAACAAACGGACAACATCTCCCCTAACACCTATCAAATATAAAAATATCCAGAATAATAATAATAAAAAATCTGAAGAGTGACGCGTTGATCAAACGACCCTCGGAAGAAAGCGAGTAAAATCGCAACCCCAACCCCTGATTGTCAATACTCCAGACGTGCACCAATCCAGAGTTTTATTGCTCATTTATATTTTATTATTTAACTGTTAATTATTTATCACCTTCCAAAGAAGACCACAAATCACATACCAATTTTAAGCATATTAAATTCCTTTATTTAACAAACTTGTTGGACAAGCCAACTAACCTCGTCTTTAAGACTTGCATACTTCCCTTTACTCAATTCTTACATCATGTCATGAACGAGTAATAAAATCACCTCATGGAGCAAGTTATACTTGACTCCACTTAATTTAGCCATAAATTATATATAAACCAGTTAATTAATGGCAAAAGATTAATTAACAACTTCCAATTCAATCCTCAAGAGCAACCTAAATTTTCAACATACTTGACCATGACTAAATAAATTACTCGTGTCTACCCACAATTCCATGGACGTTTCCTACTCATGCCTCTAAGTTCTAAAACATCGTCAAGAATACATAAAGATAAAGGATTCCGCAAGTAGTACTTACCTTTAAAAGAAAACAATCCCGCAATTTATTTTCACCTTAATAATCACTCAAGGAGAATTGCCTCCTACAACCAAATAGAAATCAATTACTATTGGTTCCTAACACAAAATTATAGCAATATATATTCCCTTGAAACCCCACAAAAACCTTTAGAAATCAACTTCGAAGATGTTTCAAAGATTAATTTCAATGCTCGTATAATAAACCATTCATTTACGATTTTTTTTAAAACCTCAAACGCCATATTTTCAATGGTTGAAAGTTACTTTGAATATGTATAATATCTTTGAAAATATCACAATTCACATATATTTTCGTGCCAAATATTTTTGATTAATTTTAATAACAAAACATATTTTGTAATCGAAAATTGTCAATCCGATGTATTAATTTATTAAAATACTAAACCTCCACAACAATTTATGAAAATTTTGCACAAGGTGTATTACTGTATATAGATCATCAACGCAAAGTTACGTAAATTATACATTAATATAAAAATAAATAAAAATCGAATATAGAGGCAGCAACCAGGAAAACAGTCAGTTCGAAAACGAATTTATTAAAATAGTAAAGAACCTTTGAACATTATGAAAATTTTACAAAACGTCTCTTACTATTTATAGAACATTTCTACAAATTTTTTGTAAATTATTGATGAACATAAAAATCAGGAAAAATCAAAAACCTAATCTGCAACTCGAAAACTGTCAATTCAAAAATGAATTTTTTAAAAATAGTAAACATGCTTAGAAAATTTTGAAAATTTTACACAAGGTGTATATTATTAATAAATTCTGAAAATAAATAACAATCATATACTAAACTGGCAGCAATATATGAAAATCCCTAATTTCATAATTAAATAAATCTAAATTTTTCCAATTGAAATCATCAATACAACTCATAATATTATCAATTCATAGAAAATCATACTCAAAACATTAGTAAAACAATTTTGATTATAAAACTTCAAGATTCAATCAAAATTAAAAATTAACAAGAGGAAACAAAAGAAAGCGAGGAAGAGGAGAGAGGACCGACGACGAGGGGCGTCCGGCGGCTTGCGATGGTAGCAAGGGTGGGCAGCAAGCTCGACAGCAGGGCAATAGTAGGGCAACAACGGTGGTTCTCTTCTTCTCTCTCTCACGCTTTGTTTTTTTTAAAGGAATGAAAGTGGCATATGAAAACAATAGGAAAAGAATAAAACCCTTTACAGATTTAAATATTTAGCTATGTTAAATTTTAAATATCTTATTTATTTTATTTAATTTGTTTTGGATAAATAGGAAAACATAGATTTCTTTTTATCATGAGATACAATTTAAATGTAAATACTAGAATTCAAATAAAATATATATCGTTTTCATTAGATAAATCATAATATATTTATAATAAATTAAATCCATAATTTTTTTATTGTTTTTATGAAATACATCGTAATATATTTAAAAGAAAATATATTTATAAATATTCAAAAATTACGAGGATTACAAGGAGATTGATATTGAGAGTGAGTTGATGGGAGAAAGAAGAGTGAGCACATTGATGAAGAAATTAAGAAAGAAAAGAGTGAAGGCGAAGAGAATGTGAAGAAACAAAACCTTGATGAGTGAGGAGAAATGAATGAAAAATCAATTATTGAGATGAAAGTAGTTGATGTCGCTTAGAGTAATCGAATGAGCGAAACTAAGATGAAAAGGCAAAGGAAGAAAAGAAGAAGCGTAAGAAGAAAAATAAGAGTGCTAGAAAGAAGGGTAAGCCTATAGAGGAGGGTGAGTCTATTGTGAGGCAAGACCCCTTAGGATTGAAGGTTATATCCGAGATGCGTAACCCAGAAAAATTCTTGGACACGATGTGTGGCCAATTCATTGAAATGCTCCAATATCACCATTCACAACTCTCACCCAATGGAGCCAAGGATGAAATGTCCAACTTCTCTCAATTTCTTGGGGAAAAAGAGAGGAAATTAAACGAAAGTGGAGGCTCCAAGAGAGATTGCAAAGAAGTTAAAGGATCCGGGAACCTTCTTCATCCCTTGCAGTATAAATGGAGTGCTGGTTAAGGACGCACTTTGTGACCTTGGTGCGRGGATTAGTGTCATGACACTCCTGGTCTTCCAAAAGCTTTGCCTCACAACTCTTAACCCTCCTACCACCATAATTCAATTAGTGGATGTCACTAATCAGGTTCCGGTTGAGGTGGCCAAGGATGTCCTTGTGAAAGTTGGCAAAAAGGGGCATTTATTCAAAAATGATTTCGTGATCATGAACTTTACTAGTCACTCCGACATTTCGGTTATTCTAGTTAGGCCCTTCCTTGCCATTGTCGGGGCAAGTATTGATGTGAAGAAGGAACGATAAGCTTCACGGTGGGTAAGGACAAGGTCAACTTTCGTAAGAAAAAGGTGGCTAGTTTAATTCAATTCGCAGACGGCTCCAACCGGGTTCCGGTTGGGGTGGCTAGTTCGAGTGGTAGTAATTGCAATGAGGTTCATCTCTTCAACTCTTGTGAACTAATTGATTCTATGCATGTGACTAACCCCTATCATGCTAGTGTGTCCTTGTGGCTTTATGTTGGTGAAGGTGTGATGCAAGGAGAACACGATGAGCAAAAGCTCAAGGTAAGTAAGCTTGGTAATAAAAGAAAGGGTAAGTTCGAGCTAGATGATAGCTTGGTTGGTTCGAAGGTCCCAATGCTTGGGGACCATGGTAAAACTCTTGGTGTGGGCACTCCTTCTTTTGTTCAAGTCTCAAGGGGTTGAAATGGTATGAAAAATGAGTGACTCCCCTATGAGTACTTGAGGAGTGCTGAATTCTCTTCTCATATATCTTTTGATGACTCATTTGTCTTTGTGCATGGTGAGTGTGCTCAAGTGCCAAGTACATTCGAGGTTCTTGGTATTGAAGGATCCCCTGTAATGGGGTTGATGCGTCAAGCTAGTAACGTTAAAGATGCGCTACTRGGAGACACCCCAAGGGCTTCGGCCTCTTCTCTTGTGTTGTGTGTTGTAGCTCATACGCTYTGAGCTTTTGTTATATGCTTGGTATGTTTTTGTGCTCTTTTTTGTGTGTGCTGGTGTGTGACCTTTTTTATCTTTGTTTTGCTCAAGTCTTGTGCCTTTGGGGCTTATGATTGGAGGACGACATTTATGAAGGAAGAATGGTGGTGTGTGTGTTGGTTATTGATTCTTTTGTTATTTAGTAGCTTGGTGGAGTTTTTGTTGACTTTTGGAGGATGTTTGGGAGTCGTTGGAGGTGTATGGTTGATTTTTTTTTTTAATTTGGGAACTATTGTAAATAAATAAAAAAGCGTTCCAAATTTTTGAAAAAAAAAGAAAAAAAATGATAAATTAAACCCCCCCTCCCCCCACGGTTCCTTCCCACTTTCCTTTACTCTTTTATTTATTCTTCTTTTTCTCCTTATCCTATCTCTAATTCCCCCCACCCAACACAATCACACACCTCACCCCTCTCAACCACACCCAATTGCCCCCCCTTTCCCCTTACGATTTCCTTTTTCTTTTTTATTCAAATTCATTCATTCATACATCATACATACATCATACATTCACTCATCAATATTCAAACCAAAACCCAAATTCCCATTCACATTTCCACTTCAAATCATCAAATCTCACTCATCTTTTCACCAAATTTCACAAGATTTTCACCAAACTTCAACAAATTTAATCTTCTACATTTTCCCTAAAGTAATTTACAAATCCGAGCACTTTGATTTTTGTGGATTTTTGCTTGGAGCACTAGCAAGTCATTAAAGTTTTTGGTGTTTAAGCTTGGTAACATTCTCTTATCCTTTCTTTTAATCATTTTTGAGAATTGATATTGAATTTGGATGCTTGGTTTGTTAGTTTTCTAAGTTTTTCCATAAATAATCATGTGCCTAATTTGTGAAATGCTTGAGTATACTTTGGAATTGTGAAGTATGGGTGATTATAATGTGGATTTAGATGGTTATTTTTAGTGAGACWATTTTAATTTTGTTGAAGTAGTTTTTGTGTGAAATTATTATCTGGTTTTAATTTACATATTTGATGATTTATAATCTTGTGAATGAATTATTATTGTTTTTAGCTTAAATTTTAGCCACTTCAATATTTAAAATCATCAACCCAAGTATGCTTCTATGCGAGTTGAAGTTGACTCATAGTTTGTAGAGTTTGTATTTTATAATTTTAAGTTTTAAAAAAATATATTAGAAATCTGAATAAAAAACGGATAAAAATCCATAAATTCTATTTAGGTTAGTTGAACTAGAATTAGCATAGTTGTACCCATATGAGGTTTTTTGTTGGGAATGATTTTGAAAATTGAAGTTATTGCTTTAGGGTAAGGTTATTGAAATTAAATGTGATTTTAAATAGTTTCGATGAGTTGAGGTTGTAAAAACAAAAAATAAGCCGAAGCCTTGTTTATTTATTTATGGGATTTTTCCTCAGGTACCCCTGAGTTTTTGGTTAATTCCTCTGGTACCCCTGAGTTTTTAGAAACGCCTAAGGTACTTCCGAGGTTAGACAAAATAGCTCAAATACCCTTATTTTAACGGAAAAACTAACACCGTTAGTCTTTTCCCCCTAATTTAGTCAACTAACCCCTAATCTCTTCTTTCTCCTTCCAMATCCCCCATCATCACTTATTCACTTCTCTCTCCTGCCTTCCTACAACCTCCATTGCCAACACCACTTCTTCCTCCTTCCTCCTCGCGAACTACCACCACCACCACAAACATACTCGTTGAGTTACGCTGCTGCTACTGCGTTATTTTGTTCACGAAATTTCGAGCCCTTTGGTTAGAATACCTAGAAAAAAAAACCCAAAATACCCAGAAATTTTGAGCCAGATGTCCTTTCAGGGATGTTTACTCAAATGTATCTTCAGCGTGTGCTCATAATTAGGGGCTGCTCACGAGTCAACCAATCTTCTTCTTTTCCTTATTTTTTCTGGGATTTGGGTTTAATTTGATGGGTTGTTTTGTGCTCAATTCGTCGAATTTCGTAGCAAATCTGAGATACCAATTCGAACTTCTAATTAGCAAATATGAGTAATTTGATGGGTCAAATTCGTGTTCGTCGCTTCGAGGCTAGTGGTTCGATTTGGGGGGATTTGATCTGGGTGGTTGTGCGATGGTGGTTCGAGGGTCGTGGTTCTTGTAGGGTGGTGGATCATTGTTGTTGACTTTAAGAGTTGCAAAGAATGACGTGCTCCTGCTACTGTTGCCGCGGCTTCAAAACTCAATGTATACTAATAGAAATTAAAACCAATAAAGCAATTGATGTGGGTGGTAATCATCAATGGCAAAGGGGTCGCAGGTTAGGGGTTTGGGTGGCGGTGTTGGGTCAGGGCTATGGGTGGCGGTCGTGTGTCAGGGGTGTGGGTGGCGGTCAGGGTGCAGCGAACAATAGTGGCAAACAAATATGGTAGTGGTGGACTGATGGTTCAATGGTAAAAAACCATGGTGGTGGTTGAAAAACAAAAGAGATTGAAGAAGGAAAGAGAGAGAAGGGGTGAAGGTTAATTAGGAAAATAGGATAACGGTGTTAGTTTTTCCGTCTTAGTAAGGGCATATGGGATATTTTTTCAAACCTCGGGGGTACCCGAGGAATTAAAAAAAACTCGGGGGTACCTGAGGAATTAAGCAAAACCTCAGGGGTACCTGAGGAAAAATCCCTTTATTTATTTATTTATTTATTTAATTAATTATTTAAATTATGTTGTTTTCTTCATAAAGGGTTGTTGGTGATAAAGAAACATGTATGAGGGAGATGTTGAGCCAAGACTATGAGGGTTATTTACACACTCTTAAATGGTTGTTTGATATGTTTGCCTCTTCTGTTGTTTAGKTACCCTTTAGTCATTAATTTGCAAATCTTTCGCCGGAACAAGTACAAATAGCGGAGGTCCAACCCCAATGAGTCGTCCTCCTCTCAATCTCCACAAGAGGAGGAGGATGACTAGCATTCAGATGCGGCCATTGTGCYGAGAAAGTATGACATTAGGCCAGTTGGAGACATGGCCATAAAATTGGAGGCATTCAAGGCACGAAAGGTCTATACAGCAAGCTTTTGCCATCAATGGACATGTGAAAAATTCGGCATCAAAGAGCATGTCGAGGCATTTTTGGCCCATGTGGGGGTTGTATGTATTCTTTGACCTTGAAATCCCTTAAATGTATATTCAATTATATGACGACCCAATGATCTGCCAACCTACATTGTCGTATCTACAACTCACCCTTGAGTTAATGCAAGTTTCAACTTTGACAAGGAGGAGGGCAAAGTTACATTCCGGATTTTCAACAAGAATTATACTTTGACCATTGCACAATTAAATGAAAGTTTTCGTTTTGAGCTGGCAGCCCGAATAACTGATTTAGGGGCGACATCGGGGGTTAGAGGCTTTGATCAACAACAATTTCGGAGCAAGATCACTAGGGGTGTTGATATTTTTCAGAAGGATTCTCGGTCTTCTGAGATAATTCATGCTGGTATTAGTGATACGTGTCGTTTACCATATTAAATTAATTATTTATAAAATCGATCTTAGTCCTTCAAAAATATTAAAAACTAGTAAAAGGGCAAGAAAGGGTCGATCGCACGAGGAGATTGTTAACTTCAGAAACTCAAATTTCAATATAATGTTAAGTACAAATATACAATATATACAATATTTACGCTATTTACATATTTACGAATATGGGGGGGTTTAAGATTGTGATTATTTAATAGTAAAACAAAAATCTAAACTACTATTTACATGTGATGTCAAGCAAGTCAGATAATTTCCGCCATTAAACTTAGAATGTAATCATAATATTGAGTATAAATATTGAATCAAAGGTTGAATAATAGATTAATTATAGCGGTCTTGATAGCAATTCCACCCAATTCTTCCTTACTTTAAATTAGTATTGAACTAGGTCGACACTAATTCTAAACTAGACTCGCCATCGTAAATATGATCGCAACCCACAATGACTACATCTAGAAGCATTATAAACTAGAAGAACATCAATAACCATAATAAATTAACACATAGGTAATTAATAAAATTAGATCAATTTACACCCTAATATTAATTCAAACCATTCGCAGACCCAAATTAACATTAGTCGCTACTTTTTATTATGCAGTTTAAACTAGGCCAAATCACATAACTAGCAATTGATTATAATTCAAATATAATAAGATAGCAAATTATTTATCCACCATAATTTTCGATATGTTGAAGATAAATCTGTTTGTTGTTCCCATCTTAGTAATTTTAGGATATATAACGTGAGATCTACTTCAATCTTCAAATCGTTATGCATGGCATTTGTTGTTGATGAGTTGTTGGTCTTCTCATTTTATCTTCTTGTAATCTTACATTTTTTTTTTGTTGCCTAACAAATTCATAATCCTTCATGTTATTTCTTTTTTTATCTTCTTTAATTCCTTGTTTGGCTTCTTGTTTGTTTCTCACGTGATTGTATGATTTATGGGCTTCTTTTGCTAGGCCCAATACTTCTTTATCCTTCTAATCCTACCAAAAACACACAAGATATTATTAAGCATAAATTATTATAAAAATAACTATAAAATCAAATATGATACAAAATAATATCTAAAATAATAAAAGTTCTAATTTAATAAAATAACTAAGATAAGACGATTATAAGACTAATATTAGGGACTAAAAATATGACATATTACGCACTCATCAAATTCCCCCACACTTAGTCTTTGATCGCCCTCGAGTAAACTAAAGAAAACTAACTTATGAAAGCAATAAACCTAACTCACTGTCGTAGGAATCACGATTGCACTTAGCATGTGCAACAAGCCCTTTAAACCCCTAA
>SNQN01009821.1:0-23979 GCA_008642245.1 Bassia scoparia
AATGAGGATAGAATTTCAATTGATGGTTGTGAGCACTTGTATTTTTATCCCAAAGTGAGTGCTATTTCTATAATGATAAAGGAGGTTGAATTTTATAAAAAATTCTTAATAAATCTTTAGTAAAGACTCAATTGCAAGAGTCGGTGTGACAAGATTTACCTATGTGGGTTAGAGGTTTGGCCGCCTCATCAAGTTTAGGCTTAACTTGAAACGCTCATGAACGGATATGGACACCATAGCGACTTGGGTGTCGAGGTTCACTACCACAAAAATTGGATTAGGCACCAGTTTTAAGAGACCGGTGGTGTATGAAAACCGGTCTCTTAAGTTAAGAGACCGAATATTCATTAACCGGTCTCTTAAATTCCTATAAAAGTCCGGTTATTAACAACACATCTCTAAAGTTACACAAAGAAACTGGTTAAAAGTATAACCGGTCTCTTTGATTTTATAATTTTTTTAATTTTTTTCTTATTTGGCTGGACTAGAACATTGGATTCCATTTCATGCATTTCATATCATCCACTCATCATTCATCTTGTCATAAATACTCACTCCACTCACTCCACTCATCCCATTTCACGCATGCATATGCTCTTCTCTCTTCTCCCTTCTCTCTCCTCTCTCAAACATCTTCATTTCTGAAATTCATCATCCCTTCATCTACAATCTCTTCTTTGATTCCATCATTCATCTTGTCAATTTATAATACTCAAATTTATCGATCTTGATTAATTTTGCTTAATCGCACGCATCGCAAATCACTTCGCAATCGAACATAAACTTAACAGACGTGAAGCATCTTTCAGGCAAGTTTTGAATGCTTGCTTTGTTTTTGTTTTTGTTTTTCAACATAGTAACTTTTGCTTTGTTTCTATTTTTCAATCAAAAAAAAACTTGTTTTGTTTTAAAAGAAACAATAAAGATTTGATTTTTTTTCGTTTTTTCTTTTTTTCTTTGTTTTTTTCATTTTAAAAATCTGCATTTCATCATTTGCTGTAGTTTTCATTAGATCTAGTTTTTTTTTTTCATTTTTCGATATTTATTAATTGATTTCGATTTTCTGTTGTTTGTTTCGATTTTGAATTTCATTTTGTGTTTTAGACTTATGATTATTTTATTATTTCTCCATTTGGGTTGCGTTATTTCTGTACTTTCATTTTGTTTGCACTATTTTGGTTTCCATGATATCCTTCAAATTCCCTTGGCCTTTATTATATATATATTATTATTTATTATTATTATTATTATTATATTATTATTTATATTATTATTAGTATTATTATTATATTATTATTATTAATATTATAATTATTATTAATTATTATTATTATTATTTATTATTATTATATTATTATTATTATATTATTATATTTTAATTATTATTATTCTTTCTTCATACTTTGTTGTTGACTTATGTGCATTTATTTCGTTTACTTTCTGTTCAAAATTTCCAATTTTCTTCTTGATGATTTTTTTGGGAAAGGATTTTCGATATGCTTTTATTGATTTTGGGAATTCGCATATATCTGCTTTTATAATTTTGTTGTTGTGCTTGTTCCTTGTTTTTTTATTTTAATTTAATTTGAAATTTAAATAATGTTTTCTTATTAGACTTTGGATCTATTTCAAATTTTTTTTTTCATTATTGAATTGATGTACTTTTTCGTTTTTGTGTGTAGGAAAAAAGTCGAGAGTGATTAGGAAACAAAACAAGAAAGACTTTTTATGCTATGAAGTCTTGAACAAACAATTTCGTATGCCTGTCAGAAGTATATATACAAGTAATCAATAATTAATTTTTCTTTGGTTTGAAAAAAGGTTGTTCCCCAATAAATGTGTTGCGAGTAGCTTTCTTATTTGATATAATTAAAATGTAGTTTTATTATTGGAAATTTTTTTACAGAGTATTAAATTGTGAATTTTGTTAATGTTACTATTTACTATGTTACTAGTTTTGATAGTAATTTTCATGTAAAGGATGTGATATTTATATTTGTTATGATCTTTTTTAATATTTATAATGCATTATTTGAATTTGTAATTGCAATAGCAACGTGAGATGAGAGGTAAAAGGACACTAGGTTACAACCACAAAGTAGCCAACAAGTCTGCCAACTCGCAGTGCATTTGCTTTTTTTTAAAAAAAAATATAAAAACGTAACGAGGACCGGTGTTTTAAAATCTCTTACGTAGATCAAAAAACCGGTTCTTCTGACACAAAAAGAAACGATCTACTTTGATATCCACCTAAGAGACCGTCTTCTACAAATCGGTCTCGTTACTGTGTATTTTAGAGACCGGATAAGCCGGTCTCTTTTCTTGCCTTAAGAGACCGCAATGATAACCGGGTCTCTAACCTAAGCAGCCCTATGAGCTAGAGACCGGTTGTTAATGCGGTCTCTTTGCATTTGACCGATTTCTTTGGGCTTTTTGTAGTAGTGGTTAAAGAACTTTGTTGTGCAAGGTTGTATTGTATCTTTAATGATTTGTAGTGGTTGTTGTTCAAAGCTTACGTCCATCATTACAATCCGAATTGTTGTTAAAGTATAACAATACTAAGTGGGAATTCCAATCTTTAAGATATTTCATTAGACCATGAGCATGTTTTGTGGTTATTAGCAAAATTTTGAGATCCTTCATCATTTATGCGTATATAATGGGAGGAGGATTGTTGAACTTTATCCATAAATGGACCGTAAGCTAATGATATTAATAGGTAATTGTATAGGACACAAATCATGGCAAAGCACTATTGGAGTAACCATACAAATTGGATTGAAAATGGTGTGAAAAATGGATTCGGGGCAGATGGGAAATGTAGCAGGCATATGGCGCCCGCCTATGAATGTCCCGCGCCATTTCGCGGTATTCGTTTTAATGCCAGCCGATCATTTTGATCCGTTTGCTATCTGATGTGTTTGTCCGTTGGAAGCCTTGTTAATGCATGATAACGATGGATTTTAATTCAATGTAAAAGCTTGGAAGAACAATTTATATGTTGAATGTTGATTAAATCACATTTAACTCAAATTGATAGCTTTGAAATTGGCTGCATTGATTCGGGTTACACCATCCAAAATAGCGCTCCTCTATTATTGAGTAGGTACTATGGAGTGCCTGAAATAATTCACTTGTTCATTAGCTAGCATAAAGAGATAAGAGAGAACACTGAGTTTTCTATCTTGTAACTTGCAATACTCTCAGATTCAATCTCTAAGACACTTGGTTAGAGTAGTCACACAAACTTCTCACCAAACTCCTTTTCTGAATTCACTTTGAAGATCATCAAAGTGAGTTTTTCTCCATTGTATCTCATTAGTTTTTATTTCGTGTTAACGTGATCCTAGAGCGGCGAAATTAAACTAATAGGAAAGCGTAATTCCTGGCCTTGGAGTGAATATCCGAACTTCCCTCTTGTCAATTTTTCTAAACATAGACACTTTACATCTTTTCACAACAAATACAATTTGCATACCCTATAAGAGTAAAAAGACCATATCACATTCCCTGAAACCAATACAAAAAACTAATTAAGAAACTAAATAGTATTGAATTATTACACAATGTATGCACAAATTGAATTGGCCTGCTTAAAATATTCATCCATAATCCCATTATTGGCCTAAGCCCATATTTCATCAGTCATCCTTAAACCTCCTTGCATATGATATAAACGATTTTATACGGTGATCCATCAACATGCCTAATGTAGTATTTTGTATCTTGGAGACAGACACCACATATGCAAGACTAAGGAAAGTAAAAACAGAAACTAAAAACAAGAGACCAACATTTTCGATATACCAATTCATAAAAGTAAGCCTTCTAATTTATTTCATAAATAACTAAATTTTAATTAGCTTGTATTGTTAATACAAAGACCTGAACTATACAGAAATCACCAYGATAAGAATGCTTCAAACAATAAAGATTTTCCTAAATCCAAATTTCAATTGCAACATCCAGCTTTGTACTTGTCAATGTTCCGCTGTCCCCAACTCCCCATAATAATTGGGGGACGACATAGCTTTGAAGCAAAAGCTTTGACGAAACTTATTGAGTTCTGCTTCTGTTTTTATCTGCATGATAAAGATTGGAAAAATGGTCGAATCTCAGTTAATAACTTGATAAAAATTCAATCAGAAAAGCTTACCTCAAATGATCCTGAACTAATATTTAGGATAAAATTAACATCAGGGCATGTTATTACTATCCAAAGACTAAAACTTTCATCAACCCATTTCACATTAAAGATATAATCACACAATTAAGATTTACCCACTTTAAAATTCAGTACAAATTACAAACACAACATTAAAACCCAGAAATAAACACAAATGATAACAAGTTTAGCAACTCAGTTAATAACAAACACAAAATTCAATCGTTGGCTTCACTTACCATAACCCCACCTTAAAATCGAACCCAGAAAATCCGCCAACAAATTGAAAACAAATGATTAATCAAATCAAAAACCCTAACCTTAATTTGAACACAAACAGGAAAACAAACAAAAATTTGTAAAAGCTAGAATTCGAAAACCTTAAAATTTAAATACCAACAAAACCCAAACTAAGAATAACCCCTAAATGCGAAATCCTAAAATTCAATTTTTTGTATAAATAATTTGCATTAGAAAATTAATTCATATAATCAACCAACTATCAATAGATAGAATTCAAACTAACTTAACCATGATCAGTCAAACTCACCTGAAACTACCGAATTCGAAGCCACCAATCCATCGACGAAAATCCGATTCGGAGGGTCCATAGGTCGCAACATCAAGCAAATGAATAATTCTCAATGGCATTGGGTAGCAAATGTAAGAGAAAAAAAAGCAAAAAAAAAAGGTAAAAGGCAACGAAGATGAAGGGGAGGTTGGTGGAGGAAGTGGGAAGATGAACGATGAAGAAGACGTTGGTGAGATGGTAAAATGGGGTGAGTAATGGGTGGTGTAAGGTGTGAAAGGGGTAATGGCAAAAAGAAAAAACACTAAAAGGAAAGGGTATATAGGTAAATACCATTATGTGTTATTCTCACATTTATGAGAAGGAGTGGATAAGGAATTGCATGTAAATAAACATGTAAATAATGCACGGTGACAATAAACATGTAAATTTTATCTTTATAAATTGCATTTGTAAAATTATAAATTGCATTATTGTCTGACAAAACTCAGTAGTTTAAGCAAGGCTAACAATTCAACAACAAGGGTAGTTTGTAGATAAAAAAAAAGTGAAGAGCTATGGAGGGACGGAAGAAACAACTTTCGGTTGAGGAATTGATTCGGAGGTCCAATAAGAAAGTGAAACGATCGTCTAATAATTATGATGCTAGGAATGAACAACAAACTGTTATGCAAGATGTGTCGATGGATCAAGCAGATCAGAGGAAGATAGGGTTGTTGGGGATAAGGCTAACCCTAGAACATCTTACTTAGCAACGACTGTTGGGGATAAGAGTAAGACAATAGGGAACCAATCAATGGATTTGGAAAAGAAGATCTTGTGTCTGATGATGATGAAGCCTTGGAGTGTGAGTCGGAGGATGAAGGCTGCCCTAATTTCCTCCTGACTAGAGAAGAGAATAAGAGACTATAGCTTCCACGGAAAAATGCTTTAATCATTAAACTTTTCGAAAAAAAAAGGTTAAGTTATGATGTTTTAATGCGCCGTTTGCATATCAAATGGAGTCTAAAGGTGATATTTCCCTCACGGATGTTGGCTTGCAATTATTATATCGTCCAGATCACAAATATGGGATTATCACTATGTGCTCACACAGGGTCATGGATTATTGGCGATAGTTACCAAACTATTCACAAGTGGATTCCAAACTTTGTGGCCGATGATGCTCCGATCAGGTTTCTTACTGCTTGGGTGCGTATTTCGCAACTTTCTGTGGAGATTTTTGATACGAAGTTTTTGCATAGGATTGGCTCTAAAAAATGGTCGAGTTATAAAGTATGGATAAGCATACAGAGACTATGAGTAGAGGTCAGTTTGTCCGTTTAGTATTGAGGTGGATCTTTCTAAACATTTGCTTTGAAAGTTTAGTTTTGAATGGAAGGGTTTGGAGAACCAATACGAAGGATTGAAGCTAGTTTGTTTCCGATGTGGTAAGTTGGGGCATAAAGAGCAAGATTGTCATATGAAAGTGTTATATGACGAAGAAGGGGATCGAATGTTGAAGAGAAAAGATGATCAGGTCACTAAGGTGGCTAAGTATGAACCAAGACCAGAGGAGCTCAATCACCACGAATTCCATGGATGCTAGTATCCAGAGGAACACTAGGAAGACTAATCCGAAAGCTAAAGGAGATGCTACGATAACTCCCACTAAACAAGCACGACATCAACCACGATCAACACATGCAAAGGCAGCAGATGTCACTCCAAGGCAGTAGCACCTACGACGTCTTTGGGATCGATATTCAATGTCTTGGAAGTTGAGAGCGTTATAGCGGATTCGAATTTGAATGGTGAATTATTGGAGCCAAACAAGGAGATTCTCAACAGAAGGATATATCGAATATGGATATGGATATGCAGCTGGATGATGCTATCAATTGGGAACTAACTCCGATACTAATGGAGCAGGAAAGATTGCTCAAGATTCTTGCCTTGTGCAACAAGCTGAGCTCACGCCTAATTTGCAAATCGTCTAAGGAATATCAATTTTTCTTTTC
Organism: Bassia scoparia; assembly: GCA_008642245.1. Classification (NCBI taxonomy): domain Eukaryota; kingdom Viridiplantae; phylum Streptophyta; class Magnoliopsida; order Caryophyllales; family Amaranthaceae; genus Bassia; species Bassia scoparia. The sequence goes on from SNQN01009821.1 coordinate 6,695, forward strand.
CTATCAATAAGAATATCCATAAGAAATTATGGAAAAGGGCGAAATTAATTCAGATTTTGGACTTCACAAGACTTTTTGAAAGATTCGGGTTTTATATCTTCCCAAAATAATTCATCCAATTATAAATACCATTAAATATATTTTATTCAAAATTGTATATTCTAAATATCATAATAGGAGATAAAGAACCATGGCTTTATCTTAGACAGAGTAGGGTGAACAAATTCTAGGAAATGACACATATCTTGGATTCTTCAATGACAGAGTGTTCCCCCAATTAAGCAACATGGACCTTTATCAAGTGCCCATAACTCTCGAGGTGAGAGTTCCAGCGGAGTTTACGGCTTTCGTCGACCTCTTGATGGAGGGGCCAACATGCATCAGAGTCCATCCTTGGCGAATAAGGTGAACCTGCAGGTGAATGTGTCCCTACTCCCGATTTTCTTTGTTCTAGAGATGGTAGCAACGGTGGACATGCCGTTGGTGACGAAAGGGTTGTTGATGGTGTTAAAGAGGCGTTCTACAAGTTCTGCTAATGTTCCAACGGACTTATATGATAGGTTCCCAATCGTTAAAGATTTTAATATGTCTATTAAGATTTTGATTTGGAATGTCCTAGGTTTAGGTTGACAGGTGGCTACCATTAAGAATTAGTTTGCATTAATGATCCTTCCATCCTTGTTTTGGTGGAACCCATATTAGTGGTGAACAAGCTCGGAAAGTTAGTGATAGAATCGGTTATTCGGGACGGACTCGTGTTGATGCTGAAGGATTTAGTGGCGGAATATGGGTGTTTTGGAAATCTGAAATTTTTGATTTATTAGTTCTTGATAGTCATACTCAACATATCACTTTTGAAATTAATCGAAGGGGTGTGGATCCATGGGTGTTCTTGGCCATTTTATGCAAGCCCGAATTTTACTTCGCAAGGATCTTTAAAAGAGGCTCGAGCATCTAAAATGGTCTATTAATGATCGATTGTTAATGGGGGCGACTTTAACGACACTACGAGTCTTTTGGAGAGGCATGGTTCGGGAGGACCGGAAATGATTCGACGATGTCGAGAATTTAGTGAGTGGATTGATGATATGCATCTCATTGATTTAGGCTCTATTGGACCTGCTTTCACTTGGTCACGAGGTTTGTCAGAAGCTACTTATAGGGTAGCTCGTTTGGACAGGGCTATAGTAGTAGTAGTAGTAGTAGTAGTAGTAGTAGTAGTAGTAGTATAGTATAGTAGATAAGGGAAGTATAGTGGCTAGTAGTAGTGGTAGTAGTAGTGGTAGTAGTAGTGGTAGTAGTAGTGGTAGTAGTAGTGGTAGTAGTAGTGGTAGTAGTAGTGGTAGTAGTAGAGGTAGTAGTAGTGGTAGTAGTAGAGGTAGTAGTAGTTGCAGTAGCAGCAGCAGCAGTAGTGGAGTAGGAGGAGTAGCAGTAGGAGCAGTAGGAGCAGTAGGCGTAGTAGTAGTAGTAGCAGTAGGAGCAGTAGGAGCAGTAGTAGTAGTAGTAGTAGAGATTTGACAATCAACATCCACCATTGTCGATCAAGTAATCAAGGCATGCTCCATTGTCGATCAAGTCATCAAGGCATGCGAAGAATAGAGATCATTAACCATTTGCATATACACCACGGGCATGAGGGCAGTCACAGCGAAATAACAACAGTATGTAGTAGCACGGGCAGATGTAGCAGGCAAAAGAGGAGTCAGAGAACGCAGCAACAGCACGCGAAGAAGAGACACCATGAAGGCACAACTTGGGTGAAAGAGAAGACCATCAATGGATCGCACCTCGGGGTCGCAATAGACGAAGAAGAAGGTCGGCCACCTTTGTCGTGAAGGAGTTCAATAGAAATTCAATAGTAACAATAGAAATTTAGAGTAAATAATAGAATCATAACGATGTAGAAAATAGCAAAAAATTATAATAATGTAGAAAATAGCAATAAAATTGTAGGTAGGCTAGAAACATTCACGTACATGTCGAGTAGAAATCTCAGCAGAAGAATCAAGAGGGAAAAATCAGTTTTTTAGGGTGTATTTTAGAATTTGTGAGGCTAGAATATTAGGGTTTAGAGTAAATAGGCTCTGATACCATGTCAAGAATATTAGTGTTTAGAGAGAATGGACTGATATTTTTATTGCTCGCGTTGTGTTTCCCATACAATTACATCAATAAATATAGAAAACATAACCTAACCCTAGATAAAACCCTAATAACATAGAATAACCTCATGGGCCTTGGACCTATGGAAATGGGCCTTGGACCTATGGATGTTAAAGGGTATTGGAACATAGGTCCAAGGCCCATTAGGTTATTCTATGTTATTAGGGTTTTATCTAGGGTTATGTTATGTTTTCTATATATATATGGATGTAATTGTATGGAAAACACAACACAAGAAATACAAGCAATAATAATGTAGATTTACTCTATTCTATCTCTATGGATCTTTGACATGGTATCGGAGCCTTATTCACTCTAAACCCTACAATTCTACCAAAAATTCTGAAATTTCGTGATTTTTTTTCTTCCCTTTAGAATATCTATTCTATTAATCACAATTACTAGTTGTTGATTAATCACATACGATAACTCCAATTTCATCAATTTCTACTCTGCAATTCATCGAATACAACAATTCATTTCACGACAATGGTGAACGGGCTGCTCGTCTTCTTCGTTTGCTGCAACCTCGCTATGTGCGTTGCTCCTGCTTCACCCTCGCTTGTTATGCCGGGTCCCAGCCGCCTAACCATCACCGCCACGCTTGCTTTGCTCAGTCGCTTGTACGTGTCGCCTAGCCACTGCAGTCCGTCCATGGCGTCTTCTGCCGCGGGCTCCATGGTTATTGTTAATGCTGTGGACGACCCTTCTAATGCTACTCGTCCTTTGCCCACGAGACCAATCCGCTACTCCTTCTCCACTCTCTAGACCCTGATTTTTACTTTTATTTATTTATTTATTTATTTATTTATTTATTTATTTATTTATTTATTTATTTATTTATTTTCTTCTACACACAAAACCTATACTCTATTATTACTACTATTCTATTCTACTACTACTCTACTATTATCTAAACACTACTCTCTACTACTACTCTACTATTATCTAAAGACTACTCTGTACTACTTGTAATACCCCGAATTTTCTCCATGACATAATTTTATTTTGCGTCCCCTTTCTAGTAATTCCTCTCTAAGTATAGCTTTTATTTTGAGTTGACATATTATTATTATTATTATTATTATTATTATTATTATTATTATTATTATTATTATTATTATTATTATTATTATTATTATTATTATTATTATTATTATTATTATTATTATTATTATTATTATTATTATTATTATTATTATCATTATCATTATCATTATCATTATCATTATCATTATCATTATCATTATCATTATCATTATCATTATCATTATCATTATCATTATCATTATCATTATCATTATCATTATCATTATATTATTTATTATTTTTTTTTAATGTATTGTTTAATTTGTTTATTTTGTGAGCTAAGTGAATTGTGGTGCTATTAGTGTTTGGATTGGTTTAAGTTAATAATTGGACCGACTTTTTTTTATGACATTTAGACGTGTTGGATTAATTAGAGTTTTGTACCTAGTTAAATCATGTTTTAATTTAATTCTTTTTGGCAAATTGTATAAGCTCTTGATCACACCTAAAATCTTTTCTTTTTTCTCATCAAAAATTCAGAAAAATCCAATCCAACCCTTCCTCTCCCTTGGTCGGTTACTAACGAGGCTCTTGGGGTGGTTTTTGTCCTTATTAGTAGCTAATTAAAACTCTCGATTTCATTAAGCACTTAAAACATTCTTTCTCTCTCTCAAAGCAAGGTTACCAAACACAACTCTCCCACCTTCCTCTCCATACAACCAAGTTCCTCTTTCAAAAAAATAAAATTTGGTTGGGTGATTTTTGAGGATTTTATTTGGGTGTATTCAAGCTTGGAGTTAGGAACGATTTCATAATTTTTTTGGGCAATCTTTGTTGGAGTTTTCTTAATTCTTTTGAAGTGATTATTTTCTCCTAATTCAAGGTAACTAGTATTCTTTCACTTTGTTCTTATTTAAACATAGAATTCATGTTTAGGATTAATAAAATTGGAAAATTGTTTTATCGGTTTTATGTTGATAATTTTGTTTTAATTTATTTTTGTGCAAATTTCTGGTTGTAATAATTTTCCATGACTTGTTATAATTTAGAATTAATTTAGAAATATTTGTTTTTAATTTTCGTGACTTGTATTAATTTATTTGCAATTTTATGAAATTCCATAATTAAAACTGTTTTAGGCGTAATTCTGTAAATTATTATTCTACCTGTTTTCGTGCTGGTTTTGATGTGGCATGGAAAAATCCCTGCCCACGTGTCCTCCAAATATTGGGTCAAAACGATCCATGTGGCAAACGCCACCGTTTTTATTAATCTGAACCAAAACGGGACGGAGAACCGACGTTTCTACACTAAAACAGTAGTAAGGAACGCTCGAAAGCATGGATGAATGACAAGTGTCACCCATCCAAGTGGTTCCTTGGTTTTTGAGGGATTACCTATAAATACCCCGAAAAACCAAGGAAAACACACACAATTCTCATAGCATTTATTGCATAACTTCCAACTACTTTCTCTCTCTAGCTTGGCACTTTTTATTCCCTAAACTCTAGGCCCTCAAGTTTTCTGAGCCAGGAGGTCAAGGAAAACAAAGAGCAAGTCAACGTGCAATAGAAGGTCAGCTCTCCCGAGGTAGCATTGACGGGAAGCCTCCACCCCTCTCTCAACCCAGAAGCTAGGGAAATATTGTAGCCAGGCCACGTCATCAACCAAATTACTTGCTACAACATTTGGCGCCGTCTGTGGGGAGGCAATCAGAAATGGCTTCAGGAGATGACCGCGCTCCACGTAGGACGACCACACCTCCTTCCTCAGAGAAGGAAAGTAATCCCAATGGTGAGACACTTGCCGATCTCTCCACCTTCCAAGTTGGCCTGGAGGACAACACTGACCTGTCGCTGGGATAGTAGGTACGTTTCACACGACACTCTTCAGAAGGAAATTTCCAAGGGGGTGGACGAGATATGGACTCGTTTCAGCCAGCAGGAAGAATTGAAGAGTAGACTTGACGCTCTCCAAGCGGAGAATGCCCGCTTGAAAGCCTTGCAGGCAGGCAAGTCTAAGGCGACTGGCAGTGAAGCTCCTGCCAAGTCACAAGCAGCGGAGTACAACACTCCCATCATTCCCAAGCTCCGGACCATCAAGGTCAAAAATCCAACGCCGCAAGGTAAACATGTTTCAATGGAACACATTCCTTTGGAACGAGAAAAGGGCCAGGCCAGGAGATACCGTAGCACTCCCAAGCCTGCCAACACAACAACAACAGCCACCAAGGCAACTTCTGCCAGGGGTGGCCCATATAGGTTTGATGAAGCCTATGGGGAAGATGACGTCTCTTCTCATGAAGAACCAGAGGACGTCAGACATCTCATCGAGAAGAGGAAGCAAGATCGCGAAGCTTCCTCCATGGATGCCCGGAAGATCATTGAGATCAAAAGGGAGAAGAACCATGATGCCAAGCTGATCCTGGACAAGAAGAGAACTGAGAGGCTTAAGCAAGCCGCTCGGTATGATGAGGAGCATTCCTTGACTGGTTCTACGCCAGTATGTACGGACCCTTCCCACCGTTCTCTCCGAACACATGGTCCAGCTCATAGTACATCTGGCCAGGCCACTCCTGCCTCACGTCGCCAGGAGCCAAAGGTTAGATCCCACCAACGTGGGGGGTGTCACCAAAGCGGTGCTCACCTGGATAGGGGCCATGGTCAAACATCCCATGGGGTGACTAGGGGAATGCAAGCGCTTTCCCTAACTGACAAGAACCCCTTCTCTCCATCTATCCTCATGGCCACGCAGTCCCAGAAGATCAAGTTTCCATCTATTGATGCTTACGATGGAACTACTGACCCAGATGATCACTTGGCAATGTACAAGCATCTTATGCTGACCACCCAGGCCGATGATGCTACATGGTGTAAATACTTTCCAGTCACTCTTAAGGGGCTGGCACAAAGGTGGTTCAGCGGCCTCCCAACGGGTTCTATCCACAACTTCAACGAGTTGGCTGTTCTTTTTACTCATCATTTCATGGCACATCGCCAGGAGCAGAAAAGCAGCCTGCACTTGGGGAGAATCCAGCAGCGGCCCAATGAGAGTTTGAGGAGCTACGTTAAGCGCTTCAACAACGAGACTCTTCAGATTCCAGACTTGCCAGACCGGGTGATCCTGGACAATTTTTACAGAGGACTGGACGAAGACAGCCCATTCAAGTTTCAGATGGTCAGACAGCGTGTTGGGGACTTGAATGAGATGATGAGGGAGGCCGAAGCGTGGATTCACGCTGAAGAAGTCTGTGCTGTCAAGAAGGCCAAAGAAAAGGTAACTCCCCCCTCCTCAAAACATCAAAGTAACCAGGCACACCGTAGTGGTGGGTCTGACAAAAAGAGGTCTGACACCTGGAATATTGAGGAGGAGGGAACATCCCAAAAAGGGGCGGCCAGGAAGAAGAGAAAATTCAACTACACACCTACGGTTGAATACACAAAGGATCTCTTCCAAGTCTACAAGGAGGTGAGTCGAGATGTCCACATCGACGATCCTCCCCCAATCAAGACTGAAATGGACAAGAGGGACAAGTCCAAGTATTGTAAATATCACAAGGAGCCTGGACATGTCACCGACGATTGCTATACCTTGCAACGTACCATTGATCGCCTGGCGCATCAGGGCAAGGTAAAGAAGCATCTAATAAAAAGATTTCTGAAGAAATCTCCTTCTACGGAGGGTGCCCCAAATGAGGAGCATTCTGACTCCGGAATCGTCCACACGATCTCCGAAGGTTTCGCTGCATGTGGTCCAACTGCCAAGGGTCACCTGGACTATGTCAGAACTCCTCAACAAGTCATGCTCCTGGACAAGGAGGAGGAGTAGAAGTTCCCAGACGTACTCATATGCGAGAAGGATCGTGGGGACTTAAATAAGGCTTGTCCGAAAGATAGCTTCCCACTCCCAAAGATAGACAAGATAGTAGACTCTACAGCGGGGCACGAGGCCATGAGCTTCGTTGATGCTTATTCAGGATTTCATCAAATCCCTCTTAAGGAGGAAGACCAGGACAAGACAGCCTTTGTCACTGACAACGGGTTGTATTGTTACAAGGTAATGCCTTTTGGCTTGAGAAATGCCCCTGCTACCTTCCAAAGATGTGTAAACACCATCTTTGCTAAGCAGCTTGGAAGGAATGTAGAAGCCTACATTGATGACATGATCATCAAGAGCAAGAAGAAGGAAAATCACGCCAGGGACCTATGAGAGACATTCGACACACTACGGCACTTTGGTATGAAATTAAATCCGAAGAAGTGCATCTTTGGGGTAACTTCTGGCAAGTTCTTGGGTTTCTTGGTGGACGAAAGAGGTATTGAAGCTAACCCCGACAAAGTCAAAGCGGTCCTGGACATGCAATCACCACGGAATGTAAAGGAGGTCCAGAGGCTGACGGGGTGTCTAGCAGCGCTTGGCAGGTTTCTCTCAAGTCTGGAGATAAATGTCAATATTTCTTTAAGGCGATCAAAAAGAGCGCCAAGTTTGAATGGAGTGAAGAGGCTGAAGCTGCCTTTGTCAAGTTGAAGGAACATCTACTCACTCTTCCTAGGTTGGTGAGCCTTATGGAAGGTGAGACCTTATACATGTATATGTCGGTGTCCGAAGATGCTTTGTCAGCCGTGCTGGTGGCCGAAAGGGAAGGAACTCAACTGCCGGTCTACTTTGTAAGTCACGTACTTCAAGGGGCAGAAATGCGCTATGCCACTTCTGAAAAATTTGGTTTGGCACTCATGATGGCTAGCAAGAAGCTTCGTCCTTACTTCGCAGCACATAGGATCGTTGTTTACACGGACCAACCGATCAAGCTACCTTTGACTAAGTTGGAGTCTTCTGGGAGAATGCTTAAGTGGGCCATAGCATTGAACGGATTCAATTTGGATTTCGAACCACGAAAGGCTATAAATGGGCAAGCCCTGGAAGATTTTATTGTGGAAATGACTAGGCCTCCCCTAGTTGAAACGTCAAGCGACGTATGGACATTATTTGTAGATGGTTCATCTACCCAAAATGGCTGTGGGGCAGGCATCTTGTTCAACTCGCCAGAAGGAGATACGTTCGAGTATGCCATGAGGTTCAAATTTCAGACTTCCAACAATGAGGCCGAGTATGAAGCGTTGGTGGTAGGGATCCGGATGTGTAAGGCGACTGGGGCACCAAAGATTGATGCTATGTCAGACTCCCAATTGGTGGTAAGTCAGGTTAATGGTGAGTATGAGGCCCGGGATGAAAACATGGTGAAATACTTGGAAATGGTAAAAAAGGAAGTTGAAGGGCTGGAACATTTCCACCTAGTGCAAGTGCCTAGGTCAGAGAACAATCAAGCCGATGCCTTATCCAAGTTAGCTAGCTCAGCTATAGGAGACTCCCCTAGATCTGTCTTCTGGGAAGTTAAGGATCAACGAAGCATAGACGAGCTAGCCGACATCCATTACATCAACAGAGGAAGCACCTGGATGGATGAGATCATTGAATACAAGCAAACGGGAATCCTACCTCTTGATCCGAAAAAGGCTAAGTATGTGAAGCGGCGAGATACGTGGTTTGTATATTGGAGGGGCCAGCTCTACAAGAAATCATTCTCTCACCCTTTGCTCAAATGCATTACCCCAGAGAAGGGGGCAGAGGTGCTGGACGACATCCACCAAGGCCAGTGTGGGTCTCATATTGGGGCCAGGTCGTTGGCTGAGAAGACCCTTCGGACGGGATATTATTGGCCTACCTTGAGAGAAGATGCCGCTAACTTGGTCAAGAAATGTCACAAGTGCCAAATCCATGCTCACATTCACCAACGGCCGGCAAATCAGCTGTCTCCTATGCTATCACCTCTGCCGTTTGCCAAGTGGGGCGTAGACATCCTCGGACCTTTCCCACAAGCGCCGGGGCAGAAGAAATTTTTGATTGTGGCGGTGGACTACTTTACCAAATGGGTAGAAGCCGAACCAATGAGAAATATCAAAGTGCCAGATGTGCAAGGGTTTTTGACCAGGAACATTATCACTCGGTATGGTGTCCCGCAATCCATCGTCTTCGACAACGGTCCTCAATTTGATTCCAACATCCTCACCAACTGGCTATCAGATCAAGGGATCACTGCACATTTTGCTTCGGTAGCACACCCACAAGCCAACGGACAGGTTGAGTCCTTCAACAAAATCATCAGTAATGGGTTGAAGAAGAAGCTAGACAATGCTAAAGGGTTGTGGGTTGATGTTGACACCTAAAAATGTCTCCCCAAAAGAGTAATCAGTGATGAAACATACCGCGTCTCGCGATTGTTTCGACTTAGAAAAGATGCTTTGAACTCACAAAAGTTGAAAATACGTAAGGTCATACTCGGAACTATTGAGCAAAGGACAAATAAAGGGGGCAAAAATATTTTCTTAATTATTTTCTATTTTTAGGATTTTTTAAAATAATTTATATTGGTGATCTCCATAATTTCCACTTTTCATCACACTCTTCACATTTTTCTGAGCTCACCAGTATTTTTAGATTATTTTTCTGATTTTTCTATATTTTTCTATGATTTTTATAAGTTTTTATACGCAGAAAATACAAAAAAAATACAAAATACACAAAAAATACCCCGGAAATACGTGGAACCTTCTAGAACACTCTAGAACTCCTTGCTTGGAGAGCAAGGGTGTCTAGGTGCGTCGAATCAAGGCAAATCACGAAATAAAATCGGAGGAAATCAAAATATTTTCGTATTCTTTCCCCGCCTCTAACTTGCGTATTCTTTCTCTCATACTCTCATACACTCTCTCAAACACTCTAAATACATTCGTTCTTGAGTTCTAAGCATCGATTCTGTTTCGATTCAACAAGCAATAACAAGGTTTATTTCTGAGATTACTCGCCACTAAACACACTCTTTTCTCAACCTAATTAATAACTATTACAAGTTTCAATCTAATTAACAAAAAATGTAGAAACTCACTATTTAATTGTTCCATGTAAATATGTAGGAGTGGTTAACGTTTTTTATTGTTTTTCATTCTTTTTTATTTCATTGTCATTATTATTATCACTTGTCAATACTAACGATTTCTTATCCTTGTATAGCGAATCCAAGGCGGAAGATTCATTTCGCACGTTTTTTAATTATGAACTAATATTGGTTTTGTTTGCAAATTCAGGCGATCCAAGGCGGAAGATTCATTTCGCTCGTTTTTTTATTACGAACTAACTTTTGTTTTGTTTGCAGATTCAGGGTAAGATTGGTTTGTATATATGTTTTGAAGTTCATATACTTCGCATTGTCATGGTTGTACATCATTTGTATATATTTTGCTAAATAAAGACCGGAAATTATGTGAATCACTTTAAAATCAGATTAATTATGGACAACCGGTTTTTAGGCACCGTTTTAATTTGATTAATGCAAAGTGGTCACAATTTCTAGGTTAGGTAGTCTCTTGTGCATAATAGAAACACACTTTCGTAGTAATCTTTAGGGTTAGTACGCTTCTAAGGTGCTAAAAATGTAAGTTATGTGCATTCAATAACCGTGATGAATGGAATTGCAATGAGACCGAGTAGAGGCCGCTACATGCGGGCGAATTGGGTTACAGATCTGATTCGTACCATGTCCCCGAACCCACGAACTGGTTACTGGATCAGAACGTGGGGCCATTAATTTGGCACCAACGTTTCGGGCGTCCGTGAATAACCTTTATAGGCACGGTGGCGACTCCCCTTACTCGACAACACTACCCCAACACACTCACGTGCGGGTTCCGTGGCTCAAGCCCACGCAAAGCACCTCGATGTAGTACCAAGCCGCGCGCCCGCTATACGCGAGGGCGCGGCCCACGTCCTACAATTTGGCGACTTCACTGGGGATAATCACCGTTAGGTGAAGTGGACAGACTTGAAAAGTCTCGTAATTCCATCATCACGTTTATTGAATTTTGTTGCATTTTGCATGTGACCCCGCGCATAAGGTCACAACTTAGGCACCTTGGTCTCGATATGGGCATGTTCTATGCTCGAGACTACCATAAGGGGGGATACTACCTTGGCTGCATGTGGTTAATTGATCGCATGGCTAAGGCAAGTCCTATCCCGCCCATGCCGCGTGTGCACGTGTTACTGATACGTGTGCATAAGGGGTATCTTGGCCATACATCGCTAATTGCAAGTGGTGAAAACTGGACCAAGCTCTACTTTTAGGCGTGGTACACTCTCTGACTTAACCTAGACCGACCATAGTTGACTTGTCATCACGTGTCTTGTATATATGTGCATGTATGGGTCCTAGCCATTGTACAGTTCTAGACCTTAACACAACACTTTCATATAGTCCATGGTCATCTTTTAGTTCACATCATGCATTTCATAGCCCATAGTGACTTTAGTTGACCTCTACCTTAGTCTGTGACCATAGTTCACTAGGACTTTGTCCTTCAAACTTTCGATCTTAGTACACACAGACTTTGAACCTAGGCCCTGACCCTTGACCATTAGAATAGGTATAGACTCTGACCTTAGGTCTTGACCCTTGACTGCTAGGGTAGGCACAGACTTTGACCTTAGACGTTGACTTTAGACTCACATTAGGATTGACCTTACCTCCAACCAACATAGGCTCGACCTCTAGGCTTGACCCTAACCACTTAGGACATGTGCATATCATACATTCCTATGTCATTTGGTGCCCTTTCCGAAAAAAACAAAAAAAAAACAGAAAAATCAAAATAAAAAAAAAACAAAACAAAAACAAAAAAAAAGGGAAAAAAAATTCAAAAGGGCACCTTGCATGCATGCATTCATTCTAGGAAAGATGACCATGGAATTAGGACATGCATCTGCATCTGCATCCATGTGTTCAATAATGACCAAGGAAGTTCACTAAGGGTTTATTTCTTTTTGAAACAGGGTGAAGTCGTCTCCATAGCCCTTGCTCGACCCAAAGAGTTTGAGCCCTAAGCCCAATCCAAACCCAACCATCCTCCAACTAGCCTTAACACCACAAAATGGCCTCCGAACCAGAAAAGCTCCAAAAGCTTGCCGAGCAAGTTCAACAGCTTGAAGCTAAGATCAAGGAGTTGACCTCGAGCTCTTCCTTGGACAAGCTGTTTGAAAAGGCGATCCAAAAAGCCATTGACCCCACCTTTTACCAAGACCAACCTCCTCTTGACCCCAACCTTTCAACCAAACTGCCAAAGGATTTCTCAGCCGAAGACATACCCAAGTTCAAGCCGACTGATGACCCTCGATTCCATATAAAGGGATTTAAGACCACCATGGCACTTAAAGGGATTGACTCTGCCTTGTTTCCAATGGTCTTTCCCCTTTCCTTGGAACCGATATGTCAGAAGTGGTTCTTTTCACTTCCTGAGAAAGAAATAGCTACTTGGGAAGACATCATCCATGCATTCATGGCAAGATACAAGGGTAACATTCAGACCCAAACATCCTTCCGAGAGCTTGAAATCCTTAAGCAGGGAGAGAACGAGGGGTTCACTACCTATCTGACTAGATGGAGAGGAGTTGCTGCCACCCTAGTCTCCGCTCCTACTGAAGAAGAGATAGTCAAGACCTTCATTTCTGGCCTCCAGCCGGATTACAAAGATCATCTCAAGTATCGAGGCCTTACCACATTTCGCAAAGGTCTACGACATCGGAGTGGACATAGAGAATGACTTCTTCAATTCACATGAGTCAGTTGGAGTCTTAGCTTTAGGATCGAGTCGGAGAGTCCCTTTCCCTAGACTATGTATCATTTCTTTTTCCATTTCGGGTCTATGTCATTAGGTTTAGGATCAAATTCTGCAATTAGCCTCTATGTAATAAATTCTTTTGTTAATAAAAGTTTCTTTTTTCTCATTTTCTTTAGCCTCCATATAGTTTGTGCTTCTAACTTTAATGGAATCAAATTAATAATCGACCTCACAATTCAATGGACATTGCCAAGAGAGGCCTTCTTTCATAGCTCCACAAAATAACCTCTTCCCTCCATTCCCTTCATCACATCAAGTCAAAATCCCTTGCAACCCTTTGAGCCATAAACACTATCATTTAACCTATCTTTCTTTCATCACCCACATCTACTTAACCCTTTGGATCAAACGGTGCGTAGGAAAAGACATGTGCAAAAGAAAAAAAAGAGAAGAATAAAATGGTCAAAAAGCAAAAAAGCAAAAAAGCAAAGTTCAATACAAAAGTCATCAAAAATGCAAATCAATCCAAAGCTCAAAGCCCAAATCAAATAAAAAAGCAAAAGTCTAAAAAGCACACTGCGCACCGTGGGTCACTCCATGATCATCGAGCCTTTTTCAACCCTCAAACCATAGCCTCACATTACAACCACAAAAGCCTTCTCACACGAGGCATTGTCCAAATCATCAACAAGAACTACGACGGTCTGATTCCAAAAGGATACGTAGGAAGCCTCTTCTCGAGGTCCGACCCAATAACTCAATAACATTCAGAGGTCTACTCTCCCAGTTGGTTTGATTCTCTTAAGGCTAGAAGCACAAATTCCTAGTGTAGCACCCGACATAGACTCGAGCTTGAACCTACATCATCTAGCCAACCACATCAATTCCCCACTTACTTACCCTTAGTCACAAATTTTAGCCTTGTCTTTTCTTGAACCTTTAGCCTATTCTTTCATACACCTTAAGGGGCTCTCCTCAACTCATCCTTAGGCTATCACTCTATAGCGATCATCATGCATCCTCCTCAAAGCATCGCATTGCAGCATTTTCTCCATGTTCTCTCCTCATGCGACTTTCAGCTCAAGTCACCGATTTGGGCAAATCAAAATCACATCCCAATACCTCATCCCTTACCATTACCAGCCCAAAAAGCTAAGCTAAAACCCATGACTCTACAAACTCACTAGCCTCACCTCACTTCATCAGCCATTGCCCCAACCTCGATCAAGCTGGGGGCTCACCCACTAAACCAACCATCGACACCACAAATTAAGCCATTCCCATACACCCAAACCCCATGGGTTGGGGGCTCACTCACAATCACATGCATCACCTTTGCTCGAATGGGGCTTGAGACGGCTCCATCCCGCAATCCAAAAGCATCTTACCATTAGTCAATTTCCTTGGTCATTTCATGCATTAGATCTAAGAATAGACTTGCATTACACATATAGCCATTGCAAACACTTCATAAGCATCATTGCGCATTGAGTTTACATACATCATCATGCATATGCATCCTGCACAAACACATTACATTGCACATTGCACATTGCACCACCTCAACACGAGGCTAGGGCCCATCTTACATGCATTTGCCTGCACACGCCTATACGGCATTCATCGCTATACGCGATTGTTGCTACACGCAACTTTCCCCGAAAAGCCAAGGTCAGCCGTAGGGGAAATTTCCGAAGGAACGAGGCGCTTCCAGCGGAACTTACATTGCTTCTTCCCGAAAAGCCAAGGTCAGCTGTAGGGAAGGCATGTACATCACAACTCTCCCCGAAAAGCCAAGGTCAGCCGTAGGGAAAGCTACCTGAGGAACGAGGCGCTTCCGAAGGTATTCATCACCTTATTCTTCCTGAAAAGCCAAGGTCAGCCGTAGGGAAGATCTCTGAAGGAATCAGCCATTTCCGATAGAGTTGCATCATCATTTTCTCCTGAAAAGCCAAGGTCAGCCGTAGGGAGAAAGCCGCCCGAGGATCCAGGCGCTTCCAAGGGCATAAAACCGTATGGGGCGCGGTAACAGGTAAAACTAACCTTTGTTTTGCAGGTACCGGCGAAAAGGGTGACTCAGGGGTCACAGAACGTCCTGAGTTGCCCTCCGTCCTGAATCGAATACTTTGACTTTCGTCTTACGAGACGTTCGTCTCTTCAGACTCAGTCAAAGTGGCGGCTTCTTTACAGCTCCTTTACACACTTCGGGTTTTGGAATCTTCTCCCGCACCAGAAATTCCATATATACACGCTTCGGGTCTACGATTTCTCCCGCTACAGAAATCCAGCAAATACATCTTTCGGGTCTACGATTTCTCCCGCTACAAAAATCCAGCACAAGCATCTTTCGGGTCTACGATTTCTCCCGCTATAGAAATCCAGCACAACCATCTTTCGGGTCTTATGCTTTCTCCCGCTACAGAAATCTCAAGCAAATACATCTTTCGGGTCTACGATTTCTCCCGCTACAGAAATCCAGCACAACCATCTTTCGGGTCTTGGAATCTTCTCCCGCTATAGAAGTTCCGTCAGCACATCTTCGGGTCTTGGAATCTTCTCCCGCTACAGAAGTTCCGCCAGCACACTCTTCCGGGTTTTGGAGTTTGCTCCCACAACAAAAATTCCAAGACAAGCAAATCATACCGCACGGGACATGGCTACAGGTAAAACTAACCTTTGTTTTGCAGGTACCGGCGAAAAGGGTGACTCAGGGTCGCAGAACGTCTTGAGTTGCTCTCCGTCCCGAATCGAATACTTTGACTTTCGTCTTACGAGACTATCGTCTCTCCAGACTCAGTCAAAGTGGGGGCTTCTGTAGACACCTAAAAATGTCTCCCCAAAAGAGTAATCAGTGATGAAACATACCGCGTCTCGCGATTGTTTCGACTTAGAAAAGATGCTTGAACTCACAAAAGTTGAAAATACGTAAGGTCATACTCGGAACTATTGAGCAAAGGACAAATAAAGGGGGCAAAAATATTTTCTTAATTATTTTCTATTTTAGGATTTTTTAAAATAATTTATATTGGTGATCTCCATAATTTCCACTTTTCATCACACTCTTCACATTTTTCTGAGCTCACCAGTATTTTTATATTATTTTTCTGATTTTTCTATATTTTTCTATGATTTTTATAAGTTTTTATACGCAGAAAATACAAAAAAAAATACAAAATACACAAAAAATCGGAAATACGTGGAACCTTCTAGAACACTCTAAAACTCCTTGCTTGGAGAGCAAGGGTGTCTAGGTGCGTCGAATCAAGGCAAATCACGAAATAAAATCGGAGGAAATCAAAATATTCTCGTTTTTTGGAAAAAATATATACGCAGAGGCTTGCGTATATACGCAGAGGCCTGCGTATATACGCAGCCCTGCGTATATACGCAGGGTTTTTTCCCCTCCTCGTGCCTCTCGTGCCTATAAATACGTGCCTGCCTTTGCTCATTTGGACACACGTCTATTCTATCTTTCCCCGCCTCTAACTTGTGTATTCTTTCTCTCATACTCTCATACACTCTCTCAAACACTCTAAATACATTCGTTCTTGAGTTCTAAGCATCGATTCTGTTTCGATTCAACAAGCAATAACAAGGTTTATTTCTGAGATTACTCGCCACTAAACACACTCTTTTCTCAACCTAATTAATAACTATTACAAGTTTCAATCTAATTAACAAAAAATGTAGAAACTCACTATTTAATTGTTCCATGTAAATATGTAGGAGTGGTTAACGTTTTTTATTATTTTTCGTTCTTTTTTATTTCATTGTCATTATTATTATCACTTGTCAATACTAACGATTTCTTATCCTTGTATAGCGAATCCAAGGCGGAAGATTCATTTCGCACGTTTTTAATTATGAACTCATATTGGTTTTGTTTGCAAATTCAGGCGATCCAAGGCGGAAGATTCATTTCGCTCGTTTTTTATTACGAACTAACTTTTGTTTTTGTTTGCAGATTCAGGGTAAGATTGGTTTGTATATATATTTTGAAGTTCATATACTTCGCATTGTCATTGTTGTATCATTTGTATATATTTTGCTAAACAAAGACCGGAAATTATGTGAATCACTTTAAAATCAGATTAACTATGGACAACCGGTTTTTAGGCACCGTTTTAACTTGATTAATGCAAAGTGGTCACAATTTCTAGGTTAGGTAGTCTCTTGTGCATAATAGAAACCCATTTTCGTAGTAATCTTTAGGGTTAGTACGCTTCTAAGGTGCTAAAAATGTAAGTTATGTGCATCAATAACCGTGATGAATGGAATTGCAATGAGACCGAGTAGAGGCCGCTACATGCGGGCGAATTGGGTTACAGATCTGATTCGTACCATGTCCCCGAACCCACGAACTGGTTACTGGATCAGAACGTGGGGCCATTAATTTGGCACCAACGTTTTCGGGCGTCCGTGAAT
>SNQN01009822.1:4821-23979 GCA_008642245.1 Bassia scoparia
ATGCAATTATTACAAAGGTGAACTGATACCAAGACTTCCAATTTCTAATCTGCTTTTTTCATTAGATTGCGAATTATACCATTATACTGTGTAGCCTTTAGTTATGCAATCATGAGCTGTCAAGTAGAAAGAGTAGGTTATTAATGGTTGATTCCGAGACTATGTTTTAAGAGACAGCGCTCGTGCGTCCATAAGGTATACTGAGTTAGCTAGTAAAGTCATTGTTAACTCAGGGTTTCTTCAATCATCATGCTCATTTAATAGTAGGTGTACATCACACAGGACAGTGAGTGGACCACATAACTACTGCCTTAAATGTCAATGTAGCTGCTTATTTTTAAGTAGAGAAGTGTTTTATGTGAGATTCAATTGCTAAATTTAGTAACCTTTGTTGCTTTGTATACGCAGACGGAGGAAAGGCAATTGTACCATATGTAGTGGATAATGGCGCGGGCTGAGTTATTCACCACGTTATAAGTCCAAAGAAACGCCAGTAAAATAAGTATCAGAATGGTTCGGAAGTAATGCGCGATGAGCTCAACCAGATGTCTTGAAAATGCCTCCTTCAGTTGGCTAAATCAGAGGCATCTGTGTATTTCAGATTTTATTGTAAGGGACTGTTTCTTCATGAACTTGCGAGAAGAAACCATAAAATCGGACCTTTTTATAGCTAATTTGCGTTACATTTGGCTATACTTTACCCTCCTTTACAAGTTACTCATAGTTTCGATTTTTCTACGTTTTTTGGTCCATCTGAATAAGTTGGATCATTACTTAGTAGGACTAAGGCTATTTCATTAGGTTCAAATTCATGTTGTCTATGGGTGGGTAGAAGTAAGCCTATTTGCATTGTAACTAGCTTAAGATTGTTTGACTATTAGATACTCATGTTATTCTTTTGGCTATGCTTTCATTATATCTTAATTTGGTACAATGTGTGCGTGTTTATTTCTTATTCAAGTGTTTTTTTAGTGATTTAGGTGAATCTGATTCCAGGTCGAAGTGACTAAATAGAGTATCTTTATTGTCTGCTACAGCCTTGAATAAGTGTTGGATGATTTATTTTTTTAGTTTTTTGTTTATTTTGAGTTTGTATAGGATTGAGACATGGCATTCTCTGAATCTATATTGTCCGATTTTAATTCTATATTTAGCTTTTTCCTGTCATTACTTATGTTTGTGTTTAAGAATTTAAGTCTTGTAATCTGACATTTTTTTTGTGTTAGCTGCACGCTTCTAAATTTATTAGAATATTTTTCTTTAGTTAATTGATTATAGTTGCATGATTCCTTCAATTTTTAATATTGGCAATTGCTGTGAACTAATGACTAACATAGGCTACTGAATGCCTATGTAGGTTGATAATGACACGCAAAAAGATTAAATGTTGTGATTCACATAACGTTATTATGTGTGGTGAAGTACTACTTCAGTAGATACAAGATTAGTTGTGTAATATAGCAGTCTCTATACTATAGCAGATTTATGCTATGAACTATCCGTGAAGTCGAAGATTGTACAGTGTTGTAATTCAGAGGACTTTTTACTTTCTTATTTCATATTATGTCGGATACATGTATGCCTTAAAGTTAGTTATTTTAACAAAATAAAGGAAAAAAAGCAAATGTAGTTGAAGATTGTTTTAGAGTGCTTCCATCTTTTTTTTTTTATTTTATTTTATTACTGACGAAGAGTATTCCCACCTTTGTTGAATTGGGACTAATCTTTCGCGATAGTTTGCATGAGTACCTCAGATCAATGGGCTAGCCATCACTTCCTAGTTAAATTATTTTCATTTTCCCAAGCTCGAACTTGGAGGACATGATTAGAGCTTGAGGACCCTTTAGAATGCAGTCAAAATCTTACTCTTCATTTGTTGTAGCTGCTTTTATTGATTGTACTTTGTTTGTACGTCATCAAACCTTATTAATTTTTATGCTTTGGAAAAAAATTTGGAGTTCATTGCTACTCTTAGTTTAATTATTCTTAAGTTATTTAGTACTTTATCCGTTTTTCTAATACATGCACTATATTAAGAGAGTAGTAATGTTATACTGTTATATAAGAGAGATAAAAAAATATATTCGACATATTGATCTTCAAATCCAAGTATTGGGAAACGGAGCATAGATTTAGTATGTAATTAAGTCATATATTTGTAATAGCTATCTAACGTAATTGCTAATATTTCGTTTTTCATCTTAAATTAAAAGATTAGATAATTGCATTGAGAATAAAGGGTAAATGACTTTCTTGTGCCATTGTTAGTTATTGTTCTTATTATAGTTTTTGTATTTGAATGAACTAAATAGCAGTCCATTTTAGCATAGAGTACGTATACAATATAACGAATCAAGATATTCAAGTAATTGCTTGCTGAAATTTCACGATTAGTCTACTGCGTTATTACGTGTGCATATTTGAAGGTCGCGGCATTCGACAATACCCCTCTCTAAAGTTACTACTTGCATTTGTTTAGGTATCACGTGTGTGGTTTTTAGAATTTGTAGTTAGTTTATCACACAAGTGTTGGAAAATAACAAATACAAATTAAAAATGTTGTCTTAAAATTAGTGTTGTGATGTCACTCATTTTCACTACGCATTTCTCGCATTATTGCGAAGGTTGCAAGTGCTAATAACTTTATGTTGGAATGTGATAGGTAATTAGAAGAACACATTAATCCAAATGAAAGTAGCATGGTTTGGATGTCTTGCTGGTTACTTAGAGAATGTGATGAATGATAGTGTGCATGGGACTCAACATCGACATCAGTTTAAAGGAATGGAAGCCAGGTTAGCCTTGTGGCTCCTCCAACTTCATTACCTGCGGTTTGTTTCTTGCCATTCGTACGTTATTCTTAGGCCTCGTTCAAAATCATTGAATTGTTGGCCATTCTCAACATGTGTTCTCCGCTCTAGCCATCCATCAATCTCAAGCCCGCCTTCGGGGAGGGCAGGCAGACCAATGCACTCGCATAGAGCCCTATGATGAAGGGCCATATGATCTATAGATATCTTAGCATTGCAAAAGAAAAAAAAATCTGATGAAAAAGGCATAACAAACATTGTACTCTCTTCTGTGTCTTATTACTCGCAATCCACTTATGGTTGGACAAAAATTAAGGGAAGAAGAAAAAAATAAGAGATGTGGACCCCAGAACGATAGAATATTAAATATCATATTTTTTTATGTGCATCGATGCGTGCTTCGAGACTATGAATATTGCACACATTCGAATTATAAGCCGGGCGATATTAAATTATACGGAGCCATACGAAGTTTTAAAATTTTTAAAAAATTGATACTTAATAATCTATATATAATGAATTAGTAATACAATTATCTTAAATTGTAACTTAATTTGAAGTAACTTTACTTGAATTCAAACTATATCTATAATGTTTTAATTCAACTTATGAAATATTGTTCATTACAATTGCAATTGTTCACTAATTAAGTCAATTAATAAATGTTTTCAGTTATATCGTTCTATTTCAATTCAATCAGAAAAAATGGGATAGTTCAGCATATCAATTCACACAACTTTCTTTTATTAATTATTAAAGGGCATTAAAGTCTATAACATACATTTAATTTAAGGGTTCATTACACGACTTTGAATAGGGGACAGCCGTCTTCCTCCCCTTGCGCTTCTAATATAATAAAGGATTATTTAAGAAGAAATAGATTAATATTATATATCTGAGGAGTTTTTTCCTCCGTATACCCCTGACTTAAGGCCTAATAACTTTAAGCCCAAAGTAACCTCCGTGTGTTTTAGACAACGCCTCATTACCCCTGACATCAAGATATAATAGCCCAAATACCCTATGAGCAAAAAAATCGTTAAGTTTTTTAACATCGGTTAGGATTTTACTAAGTTAATTCACCCTTAATTCATTCATTTTGCTCCACCCATTATTCCACAATTCAACACCATAATCATTCACTCTGTTTCAACCCAAAACACACACCCCCTCATGTTAGTCTCTCACTTTCTCCCTCAACCCATGACTGCCACCCTCCAACCACTACCTCCCTTAACCCATGGGTATTGTGAATTTGTGAGGAAGGGGTTGAGGGAGGTGGTTGTTGGAGGGTGGCAGCCATGGATTAAGGGAGGTGAGAGAAAATGTGGGGGTTTGAGTTTTGGGTTGAAAGAGAAAATGAAATATGGGTTAATTGTGGAATAATAGAGTAGAGGAATGAATTAAGGGTGAATTATTAGTAAAATCCTAACGGTGTTAAAAACTTAACGGTTTTTTGGATCATTAAGGGTATTTGGGCTATTATATCTGATGACAGGGGTATATGAGGCGAATCTAAAAACACGGGGATATATGGGTTATTAGGCTTAAAGTCAGGGGTATATGGGAAAAAAATCCTTATATTATTTTATTATATTTAGGGATGAGAAATTCTATACGGTGACTTCGAACTTTCGCAAAATACACATGATGACAACTAAATTTATCTAATTACACAACATGGCCTCAAGGTTTTGGTTATTACATACCACGGCCTAATTCACTTAATTAGATGACTAATTAGACCATTAACCTTGTTTTGTTAACCAGAAGATGTGTAATTACTAACGTACCCTCATTGTTATTACTTATATATTTTAAAATCAATTTAATTTCCCCCAATTCATTCTTCTTCTTCAATTACAGTAGTTCATCTTCCTGAGCCACAATTAATGAAAACTCATCATCATTCATCATCGCATCATTACAAACATCCGGCATACACTACAAGAAAAAGTCAAAATAGTGACCGTCATTAGCGACCGCCTTTCTCTTAAAAGCGGTCGCTATTTAGGCTTAGCGACCGCCGGAGACCAATTTTTCGATGGTCGCTAAACCTTGGTCGCAATTTTGAAAATAGCGACTGAAATATGGTGTGGTCGCTGTTTTGCGACTACTTAGCGACTGATAGGTTAGTCGCAGTTTAGCGACCACTTTTTATACTTAGCGACTAATAGGTTAGTCGCAATTTAGCAACCACATTTTTTTTTTGTAGAGACTAACAAATTGGTTGCAATTTAGCGACTACTTTTTACTTTAGCGACTAATAGGTTAGTTTCAATTTAGCGACTACTTTTTTTGGAGACTATTATAGTTGTCGGCTTATCTCTATATAACAACTAACTTTTTGGTGGTAGCGACTAATTAAGTGATAGCTATTTTGCGACTAACTTTTCAATGGTAGCTGTAACACCCCGTATTTTTAAAACCCAATTATTTAATATAAAGTATGATTATATGTAAAATTTTCGAATTCACTAGTTTATTTTCTTAATAGAGTTTTATTGAAGTCAAAARGTGTTTTAAAATATGATTTCATAAATCGTTGTTATTTTCAAAGTATAAATATRTTCCGAAACATTATAAAATATTTTCGATGATAAATTATTTTTATACACAAATTAATATTATTTTTGCAAACTTGACAAATATGGTTTGGATCAATTTTCAAGCTAAGCCCACAAAAACTACACTTCTAACTCACTTGATTTACACTCCAAAAATCTGATTCTTGTGTTGCCAAAAAGAAAAGGAAAAAGAAAAGCAATAAAACCATCATCTTCCACATTTCAATATTTGGTCATGTTCTTCTCTTTTACCAATGAGAATTTAGCAATTACATCACCCTCCATTGTTGATTAATTTAATCAGGAATTATATACCATCTTCTTTCCTCCACTTGTACATCAACCAAACACCATCACCATGCTTCTCCTCCATTCATTCAACCTCCATGGTGCCTAATCAAGCTTCAAACCTCACAAATTAATTTATTCACACAAATCATCTATAAATAGCTCTTAATTCTGCTGAATTACTTCACTCCAAATCCAGTCTAATCTCATTCAGAAAACCCTTGTTTTGTTTCTCATAAAATCCCAATTAATTTCTGTTTTTTTTTACCCTTTCCTCCTTCTGACTCCTCATGCCCAGCCTCGCCGAGCACTGCACGACCACCGCACCCTCCTCCTTGCCTCCCTTTCTCCCCTCGGCCCACCGCAGCAAGACACCGCTGCCGCTGACCCACTGCAGCGCTGCTACTTGCTGGGCTGCGTGGTTGCTGCCACTGCTGCCCCTGCCTCCTCTCCTTCCGCCTTCCTCTCTGTTCGCACCAGGACCAGCCACCACCGCCTGCTGGTGGATGCTGCTGTGGTCGCTGCTGCCCCAATACTGCCACCACTATTGTGTGGTGGCTGCCTTGCTTCCTCCTCCTCTGTTTCCCTCGTTTTTTGGCCACTTCGTAAGTTCAACAAGCTTCTTTCATTTCTGCCTTCGCTTGTATATATATATTACAGTATATGTATGTACTTATTCATTATTATTATATTATTATTATTATTATTATTCATTATTATCATATCACTGTGTTGTATTTATTATTATATTACTTATTATTAATTATTATTATTATTATTATTATTATTATTATATCATTATTATTATATTATATTGTTATTATTTTACTATTACCATTATGAATTTGATACTACTATTTTTATTTTGCAACAGTATTATTAATTTTGATACTAATATAAGTACAATATATATTTATCCACTATATTATTTACAAGTTTATTAGTATTCTTTATAAGTATAAAGGGTTTTCAAAGGATTTTATTTTACATAATAAAAGGTATGCTAATACTATGAGTTATATTATTTAATAATCAAGTTATTAATGTTATAATTATTTAAAATCAAAGAAAAAGCATTCCTCGGAGCTCGGGGAAGAACGATTCTCAAAAGTAAGGAACTAAGTTGCTAACGTCGGATTGAGGTAACATCTATTAGCTGCACTTATGGAATTGATTATAAGAACGTGTGTGATGATTTGTAACATCTATTGCTGACCCTTATGAAATTATTTAAGAACGTATGATGATTTGTAACATCTATTGCTGACACCATATGAAATTTTTTCAAGAACGTATGATGATTTGTAAACATCTATTGCTGGCACCTTATGGAATGTGATTAAGAAGTATGATGATTTGTAACATCTATTGCTAACCCCCGCAATTCCCTTTTAAATGTGTTATGAAATTGATTTACGAATTTGGAAATGTTTTATTTAAAGGTTATTATTCTTGATTTGGATTATGGGATTTATTATGATTGATTTGAAAGAACCGATGACTATATATTGATTTCAATTGATGGTTTATGAAAGATCGATTGTTTTGACGAAGCTTTATGATCCGAGTTTTTATGATGTTGAAACGATGACAAGTTCACGCTTATTAATTAAAAGAAACAAAGACATGGTAAATTAAAGAAAGTGAAACCGAGGTATCTGACAGTATCCTGCTTTATTATGACGACGGTCATGGTTGTAGCTGCTCCTTGTGAGAGCTATGTCTTTATTTGTAGCTGCTCCTTGTGAGAGCTATGTCTTTAATTGTAGCTGCTCCTTGTGAGAGCTATGTCTTTATTTGTAGCTGCTCCTTGTGAGAGCTTATGTCTTTATTCGCTGCCCCTTGTTGGTATGCCCTGGCTTTATATGATAGATATATTTGGTAGGAGACGGTCCTAACATTTGCTCTATTTATACTTGTAGCTACCTCGAATAAAATAAATAAATAAATGGAGGATACAATGAGATGATTATATAAATTTATAATAATGTTTAATGTTTATCTTAAATTTATATTCATTTCCATGCTCAATTGTTCTTGATATATTTATTTATGAAAATGATTGTTGATGAATGTTTGAATGAAATAGATTTAAGAGACGGTGTATTGCTAAAGATCTCTCCCTGTTTTCAAACTAAACAAATTGAAACGAATTTACGTTGCTAGGGTAGTATGTTACTGAGCCTCGGCTCACGATGTTGCTTTTGGTTTTAGGTACCGAAGAGGGCAACGGGATGGATTAGTGGTGAGGACGAACAAGTTAGATCGCGCTTTTCAATTCAATAAAGTAAACTCTACTTAGATAACGGTTGTACTAAACTCAGTTTTAAGCTTTTAGAATTACTATGACTTGTACCACGACTTTTTATCGATTTATCACAGGACTTATGTTCTATTAATCTCAATAGTTTTAAGTTATTTATGCGCCTTGCGTTTCTCAATGGAGAAACGTGGCATGTCCCGCTCCGACTAATCTAGGATTTCCGCTGCTAGATTAAGGTTAAATCAACTTAATAAAACGGTTAAAAGTCGGGGCGTGACAGTAGCGACTAGCATGGCGGTCGCTATTTGACGACTAACATATCGATTAAGAGACTAATATTGTGGTCGCTATTTATAGCGACTGAGATAATATAAAACGGAGACTATTAAAAACCTGTGGAGACTAGCTTTCAAATATATGAGTCACAATATAATATTAAAACCTGCCGATTGATTAACATAAACAAGAACATGAATTGTTTCTCATAATTCATACAAATGAGCTCACAAATTTTACTCATTGTATTCTAATGATAACAAATTAAGTTGGAAGCTCTCTAGCTAATCAAGCTAGTAGCTTTTCAATTACAATTTGAGCTCTATCTCATATACAAAAAAAAAAGAATCTTCAACCCATAGACTTTACCCTTCTTGCGACCATCAACAACTTCCAAAAAGACTTCATCGGGTGCTTCTGTAACTCCTTTGTCACTGTAGTCAGCTAGTTTCATCCTACACAAACTACCTCATTTAAATAGCATATAAAATATATAACTTAATCAAATGAGTGGCTTTGGTTTTATATTTGATTAAAAAAAATATTATACATGTGTCTTCGCCCCAAAAATAATCAAAGCAAATTAGTTCTTTAAAGAACATAAATCTTCACCCTCAAAAGATGAAATTCACACACAACACAATCAAGGGAAATACTAGAAACACTACATTGAATAAGATTAAAATTGAATTAATCTTCCAATAATTTGAATAGTATAATTATTATGTTTAGAATATATACACAGAGTATTTTGAAGTTTCACTTTTGTTTTTATTTAATCTAGTATTATGTACTAATAAATTTCTAATGGGCAGTAGTGCATTTGAATAAGATTAAGACAGTTGCAATGAAGGTCATGCTTATTATTCATTCCTAAAGCCAAGCAWAGTCTAATTTGTCATATTTGCTTTGGCTAATCACTAACATCTAGTTAGATTTCCTTTTAGTGTCCCCTGCATCTATGTTCTCCTTTTCTCAACTAGGGATATCACTAATAAGTTGTATTATGGGCTTTGTTCTCAAATCAATAAGATGTTAACAAGATGCATAACCAACCATACCGATGAACAAACAATTGTCCCCCTCTTTAATTTGGGCAAACTTTCACTCTAAAATAAATAGATGATCTTGTAAATAGTTGTATCTTCCACCCCGTTGTATCTTTCTCATATTTGTGCATATACCATTTTGTGAATTTATCTATTGCTTGTAAATGTACTCTGTGATTTTTTTAAGTTCCATGTTTTAGCAGAATCAAATGATTTAAGTCGTGGTCAACTCAGGCTACATAGACAAATTGAGTAACTTAATTCTTCTGTGTTTTTCTATGATTCAGTTTTGTAAGTTTTAAGGAAACAAACACTATAAGACACTTGCACAGAAGATAAACATAAAACACCATAAGACATTGCTGATGTTAGTCTCGATAGCTTCTTTTTTAGGAAAAAAAATTGAAAATTTTCTGAGCCAATATGTAGGGGTGTAGAAGACTATTGAAGCTAAATTGTTTGATACTTTTATATAGTCTCAATTCAGTAGTGCCTTTCATTAGGAATACTAATATTAGAAATAAATGTGTTAGCATATCACTTGCAAGTTGGAATACATTAGTATACTTGTAGATTAAATCATGACAGTGAATGTCTATGTAGCTTATCACTTAACCCTGCTTTTTCTATAATTTGTTCCTCATGACAAGATACATAGGACCTGGGAACATGACTAGAGATGGAGGACTAGATAGGCTAGTGTCGACAATCATTTGGCTGGACTGAGTGGCAATAGGGTTGGACAGGTTGGGGGACAGCAGTACCGTAGAGGGCTGATGGAGGCCTATTGGTGTGTGTTGGGGACCTGCTGAAGGGCTTGACAATGAGGCTAAGTGGCCCGTTGTAGGTAATAGATGCAATAGGAAGATCACGGGAAATCAGGGATACCTTTATGGTTGTGATTTTCCATTGAGTTTATCTTATTCTGGGGTGTAACATTTTAATATTCCAGTTCCATTTTCTCTTCCCTTCCCTTCAGTCTCCTTCTATCCAAAAAAGTGTAAGTTATTAATGATACATATTGCACCTGGTTTATTTACCTAGATCTCCCATAATTAGGCATTTGTCAAAATATTACCTTCTCATGTGTAGAGGCAGAATTGAAAAGTTAAATAGTGACCACAGAATGTAAAGAATACACCAATTCAATTTACTAGTTACAACTACATGGGAGAATACAAAAGCATCAAATATTTCTATTAGCTGAAGAATTTGCATCCTTCACACTTCAGAGTTGGAACAAAATGCTACAGTCAAATCAAACACAATTAACATCAGAACTTTGTTCTTTATAATATCATTGATTCATTGTATTAGTATGCATACCCATTTAACTTTTTCTGAGCTACATTAACAAAATGAACTAAAGGAATTAAAGGTACACGAGGAATAGAAGCCTTGGTTTTTCTAACGCTACTTTACTTTTCAGCTTCTTTTTTCCCAATACGGTCATATTAAAAATTGACAGCTAAGGTGCTATAAAAAAATCTGCTTGTATTTTTCCAGCATCCAATCTACTTTGCATTTGAAAAAACACTTTACTTCCACGTTCTTCACTCAGTAACCCAAATTAGCTAAATATTAGTCACAAATTTGTCAAAAATTTGCTAAAAATCAGCCCCAAATTAAACAACTGAATAACCCACAAATTTGACAAAATTTCGCAATTAACAATAACAAATTCAAAAATACAAATCAATTAACTAGAAGATATTTATTTGTACAAATTAGCCACTCCAAATTCCAAAAGGCCAATAACAAGAACAAGAACACATGAATATGCACAAATTCGGCATAAATTTTCCCAATAAAAGTAAGAAAATTAGGGATTCTTACCAACAGTAGCAGTAGCAAAATAACCCTCGAATTTAGGGTTTGTTACAGCAGCCCCGACGGTTGCGCAGGTGGCCGGAGGCCGCAACAACAACGAGCAGCAGCAGGTGGTTAGCAGCACCAGCGAACCACCTGCCAAACGCCGAAACTAACAACAATAGCGCGAGCAATAGTAGAGTGAATTGAACAACCAACAGCAGCGAAACCGCGGCACCGACATCGGCAGTAGCGCCGGTCTGTGGGAGTTTGCCGTGGGTTAGAAGACAAGAGCAGGTGGGAGTGAAAAGTAGGGTTTTGATTATTTGCTGGGAATTAGGGTGAGTTGAAGAGAGAAGCTTTGTATTCGTATAAAGAAATGAGAAAGCTCGTGAGTTGTGACTTTAGTTGGCAAAAGTAATTTTATTTCATTTTTTGTTACAAATATATTGCGACTATCGGTGCGGTCGCTAACATTAAAAGTCAATCGCTAAAATTCTTAAATTTTCTAGCTCAACAAAATTGAGCTTAGCGGCTAACTTTTAGTCGCAGTTTTTTCTCGTAGTCGCAACATAGCGACTACTTAGCGACTAACATATATTTTGTCACAAAATAGAGACCACTAGTCTCCTTTAGTCGCTAAATTGGACTTTAGTGACTACTTTTGAGGTTAGTCGCTAAATTCAGTCGCTAAACTGGGATTTTCTTGTAGTGATATGACCTTCAAACAATGATATATGTTCAAATAACCCAGTTTTCGTCGAAAACACTTGACCACAAGAACATCCGCATCACACTCCAGCACACACTGCCTCATATGACTCTTCAAATCCGACGAACCAGAGAAGCACTTGCTCTTGCAATGGTTGCACTAGAACTTCATTCTTTGGGTCGTGCGTCCGCTTGAATTGGTTCTTCACGGCTATGACCGACTTCAATGGTCGGAACCCGGTGTGGCTCTGCTTGTTGCGGCTGCATCCAACAAAGGGGCACGAGAACCTCATTTTTCGACCATAGCAACTGTTGGGGAGTTTGGCTTTGAGGGCGGTGTAGGCACAGAAAATTTATTGATGTGTCACGTCAAGTTATATTTAAATCGATATCAAAATTATTGATTTATTTTATATTTGACAATCCATTTAATTTAATTAATTTGGATCTAGAAATTAATTAGTCCATATTAGTTGTTTTGATCAAACTCATTAGTGAAACTCCACTAGTTTGGATCAAGCTATTTTAAGTGGGTCATTGTTACCGATTAAAATAAAAGCTCAATATCCATCAAAGTTCTAGGGTTTTGAAAAGCGACTTCTCTATAAATAGAGAGTTATTGTCACTGGAGGGGGAGAAAAAAAATCATTCTTTCAAATCAACAAAGAAGAAAAATAAAAGCTTAAAAGCTCACAAAATTCTCTCCAAATTTCTCCCTACAAATAGTCAACAAGCACTACCAAATTGTGCCGACTGATTAGGGGGACTCAAACACGTTCGAGTGAGGCCTTATGTTTTGTCAACCCTCATTCGAATACCTTCAAACACATTCGAGTGAGGCCTTACGTTTTGTCAGCCTAAACACATCCAAACAATGTTTGAATCTAAGTTAACGTTTTGTCTACACTCAACTCACCTTGACACTTGTGTGTCATCGCTCAGCAGCGCAGCGAAACGGAATCAGAGACTTAGTTTATTTTCATATAAACTTGTAATAGAGATTGTACTTACAAATTCAAATCAATAAAAATTCATATTTTGTTACATTTATTTTGACTTTGTCTCGTTGACCTTTTAGTTAAAATTTGTGTTTACAGGCGGTATCGGGTCTAGAGAAGGATTGTTGAGTCTTGAAATGAACGCCAAGGGCCCCCTTGTGCATCCTGAGGTTGGCATCGAGCTTGAACATCTTGCCGCATATGCCAGACGTGTGGGAATCTATGTCTGATGTCAGCTCACAGGGGTTTACGGGGTAGTGATAGGCTTGTCGTGTACCTATCAAAAATAACCTATGAAAACTAACTAATGTAGCTAGTGGTAACAGGGTCGAATCCACAAGGAAGCAACAATTAATTATTAACTAATTAAAAGKTTCTAGATTAGTAAAAGAGCCTTTGATTGATTATATTGACTACTACTAATGAAAGCAATTAATTAAATAAAAATAAACTATAATAAACTAAAGTCTAGGGCTATGGTTCACTATAACAACAAATTAACAATAATTGGGTATATAAGCCATAATCGAACAGGATCAAAGTTCTCTCGAATCGAATGAACATAGAATTACTCCTAACCGTATCTCGACATAGATAGTCTCGTTCTACCTGTATTAAGTTTCAATCGCTAGATCTAGAAACTCGTGACTAATCTAATTATGCAATTAAATCGTGCACTACCTAATTGAATAAAACAGACTTAACGGATAATTAACGCTAAAAACATCATTAAAGTCACGGTTAGAACACTAAGTAAAGTTTAGAGTTACCACTGGTATTAAAAAAAGTTTAGAGTCACCACAGGGAAAACCCAAAATTAGAGGGTTACCAGTGGGAATTTCCCTTGAATTAATGGAGAAAATAAAACTAGGGTTTCAATGTGAAAGAAGAGAGAAAAAAAGAATTCTAAAACTAAACTAATCTAATAATAATCTAGTATCCATCAGGATCTCTTTCTCTAAATACTAATAATTCCCTAAGATAGATGGCTTGCTAAAAATATAATTATATCCTTATGAATAAAAGCCAAAAAAAAGATAATTAAAATCGACAAAATCGAGCCTGAATCGATTGGATTAGCCAAACCGATCGGTTCAGGGTAAATCGCGGAAGATTCGCTGGGCTATCTTTTGAAGGCCATATCTCGAGCTCTGGTGGTTCAAATTAGGCATATGACCTATCGAATAGAAGCTCTCGAAGTCTAGTTTTCAATGTAGTTAGAATCACACCAATCCGACATACGAAACGTGACTTATCACCAAAAGAGTGAGCATATGTCAAAATCGATGCCCCACAACGATCATTCTTCGCGTAACTCCACTCCTTACTCCTTACTACTCCTCCTAAGGCTCCGTAGTGCTCGCAAATGAGTCCAAAATCACTCCAAATCAATGAAAGCAACCTAAAACTCATTCAAACACTAAACAAACAACATTAGTAGCAAAGAGGGCCTTAAGAAGGCCAAAAACCATTTAATATAGCAAGAGTTTGAGGAAAAAACCATATATCAATACAATACATCAAACTCCCCCAAGTCAAACTCTTGCTTGTCCTCAAGAAAGCTCATCTAAACTCTCAATCCAAACACGTCTCACCCCATAAAAACAACATCGCAACTATGCCCGTGATCAATCCCTCAACCAAAGATTCCAAGTAGCTCAATGCCTATCCAAGAACATGAATCGTCAAAAACACAACTAGCCATCAAGTATAGAGAGGTGAATGGGAATCAAGGAAGTATTTCTCACTAGTGGCACTCCTCTCTTTGTGTGGTGGGTTAAAAATGAACCCATTTGCTCACCACCCCAAAGGCACCCTCCCATCTCAACAACACTCATGTGTTTGAAAGGGTTATCAATAGCACTTTACCTACAAGTCGACTCAAAATGCATGCACAACTCAACAACCTTGGCAAGGTACTCAATCGACAAGACACAAATGGACATATGTTTATCAAGTGAGGACTTTTAATAGCTTGTAATAGGGCTAAGGTTAGGGGTAGGATAAATTTTGGGACATGTGAGCTAAAAGTCTAACTCAAGGGAGCATGGAACTAATGGTGTCTAATAGAACTGTCTAGGTTAAAACTGTATAAGATAGAAATGTGACAAGATAGGAGCAAAATCACAAAAAACGCCTAAAATGGCCTAAAATGTCAATTTTTTGGGTAAAGGTCTTTTGTCGTCAAATAGAGTCAATCAAAGTTTAGGAGCCTATGTGTCTAATAGACTGATAAGGTTAGAAAATTATATGATAGAATGTGAGACATTAAGCGAAAATCAGAAAAAACCCTAAAATGGCCTAAAATGTCAATTTTAGTAAATGTCTTTCGTTCAAACGAGTCAATCAAAGTTTAGGAAGCCTAATGTTGTCTAATATGACGTGTCTAAGGGAGAAAACTATTAATGGATAGAAATTGACATATACGAAAATCACAAAAAACGCCTAAAATGCCTAAAATGTCATTTTTGGGCGTTAAATGGTCTTTTGTCCTTCAAACCAATTCAATCAAAGTATTAGGACAGCCTAATGGTGTCTAATAGGACGTGGTCTAAGGTTAGAAATACTTATATGTGATAAAATGTACAAGTATAAGCGAAAATCACAAAAAACGCCTAAAATGCCTAAAATGTAATTTTGGGGTAAATGTCTTTTGTCGTTCAACCGAGTCAATCAAAGTTTAGGAACCTAATGTGTCTAATATGACTGTCTAAGAGTAGAAACTAGTAATGATAGAAATGTGACAAATAGGAGCGAAAATCACAAAAAACGCCTAAAATGCCTAAAATGTCAATTTTGGGGTTAAAATGGTCTTTTGTCGTTCATCCGAGTCAATCAATTAGAAGCCTAATTTGTCTAATAGACCTGTCTAAGGTAAAACTTATAATGATAGAAATGTACAAGTCTATAAGCGAAAATAAAAACGCCTAAAATGGCCTTAAAATGTCAATTTTTGGGTAAAATGTCTTTTGTCGTTCAAACAGTCAATCAAAGTTTAGAACCTATGTCTAATAGAGTGTCTAAGGTTAGAAAACTTATAATGGATAAAAAGTACAAGTTATAGCGAAAATCACAAAAAGCCTAAAATGGCATAAAGTAATTTTTGGTAAAATGTCTTTTGTCTTCAAACCGAGTCAATCAAGTTTAGGAAGCCTAATGTTGCTAATATGACGTGTCTAATGTTAGAAACTAGTAATGGATAGAAATGTTACAATAGGAGCGAAATCACAAAAAACGCCTAAGTGGCCTAAAATCAATTTTGGAGTTAATGTCTTTTGTCGTTCAAATCGAGTCAATCAAATTTAGAAGCCTAATGTTGTCAATATGACCTGTCTAAGTTAGAAACTTATAATGGATAAAATGTGACAATTAGGAGCGAAAATCACAAAAACGCCTAAAATGGCCTAAATGTCAATTTTGGGGTAAATGGTCTTTTGTCGTTCAAACCGAGTCAATCAAGTTTTAGGAAGCCTAATGTTGTCTAATATGACGTGTCTAAGGTAGAAAAACTAGTAATGAATAGAATGTGCACTATAAGAGGAAATCACAAAAACGCCTAAAATGGCCTAAAATGTCAATTTTTGGGGTAAATGGTCTTTTCGTTTCAAATCGGTCAATCAAAGTTTAGGAAGCCTAATAGGTTCTAATAGGACGTGCTATAAGGTTAGAAACTTATAATGGATGAAATGTGACAAGTTATAAGCGAAAATCACAAAAAACGCTAAAATGGCTAAAATGAATTTTGGGGTAAAATGGTCTTTGTCGTTTCAAACCAGTCAATCAAAGTTTAGAAGCTAATGGTCAATAGACGTGTCTAAGGTTAGAAAACTTATAATGGATAGAAATGTGACAAGTATAAGCGAAAATACAAAAAACCCTAAAATGGCCTAAAATGTTTATTTTGGGTAATGGTCTTTTGTCGTTCAAACTCAGTCAATCAAAGTTTAGGAAGCCTAATTGTCTAATATGACGGCTTCTAAGGTTAGAAACTTTAATGATAGAATGTGACAAGTTTATAAGCGAAATCACCAAAAACGCCTAAAATGCCGTAAAATGTCAATTTAACGGTAAAATGGTTCTTTGTCGTTCAACCGAGTCAATCAAAGTTTAGGAAGCCTAATGTTGTCTAATATACGTTCTAAGTTAGAAACTAGTAATGGATAGAATGTCAATATAAGCGAAAATCACAAAACGCCAAATGGCCTAAAATGTCAATTTTGGGGTAAAATGTCTTTGTCGTTCAACCAAGTCAACAAGTTTAGGCTAATGTGTCTAATAGACTCTAAGTTAGAAAACTAGTAATGATAGAATTGACAAGATAGAAGCGAAAATCACAAAAACGCCTAAAGGCCAAAATGTAATTTTTGGGAAAATGGTTTCGTTCAAACCGACAATCAAAGTTTAGGAGCCAGTTGTCTAATATGACGTTTCTAGTTGAAAACTTATAATGGTAAAAGTAAGTAAGCGAAAATCACAAAAAACCTCAAATGCCTAAAATGTCAATTTTTGGGTAAAATGGTCTTTGCTTCAAATCGGGTCAATCAGTTTAGAAGCCTAATGGTGTCTAATAGCGTGTCTAAGTTGAAAAACTTATAATGGATAAAGTGTGACAAGTTAAGCGAAAATCATAAAAAGCCGTAAAACCTAAAATGTCAATTTTTAAAAATGTCTTTTGTCTTCAACGAATCAATCAGTTCTAGGAAGCTTAATTTGTCAATAGACTGGCTAAGGTTAGAAAATCTATTGAAAGAATGTGACAATAGAGCGAAATCACAAAAAACGAAATGCTACTAATGTCTATTAGGTAACAAGTTTGTCTTCTTCACCAAGTCTATCATTGGTGTCATGTGTATATATTTTTATTTGTATTGTTCTCTAACTCTGTAATTACAGACAATACGCAAACCTTGCAAGTCTCACGAGCAGTCGTACGAGGTGATCGAAATTATCTTGACAGTTGCGGATTTCGAAGGGAGTCTATGTTTCTAGCAAAGCTGAGCTCTCTCTATACGGAAAAGCTCCGGGCCGCCGGACTAGTATCTCGATCTCGCTAACTGGAGAGAGTCTCGCTCGTTTTAGGGTCAGAGCGCCGGTGTGAGTGTAGAGCGAGACTGACTGAGAGACCGTTTGCGAGAGAAACTAACGTCAGGCGGAGTCATAGCTAGTCATGAGGAGATGCGACGCTCTAGGCAGTTCGAGCGACCCGTTTCCTTTCCACACGCCCACCGCACATACGTCTGCGCTTCTGGAATGTCTTAGTAGTCTTGTTATATTAGTTTCCATTCTAATATGACGATTTTATTGTTACATTATATTTGATTATGTGCATATTGCGAATATTCATATGAAATATACAATATAATATAATTAATTATTAATAGTTTTATAAATATCGATTATAATTAATTTCTCTAATTAATTATTATAGTATTTTGGAAATAAAATAAATGGAGCATTACCACGATCCGCTCGCATTTATACACGACCGATTCCACAATCCGTCGGTATTAACGACCACAATCGTCGAGGTACTGACTCCTATATGGATTAAATTAAATAAAAAAAAAAGATAATGGGCAATTTTACCGATCGATCTGTCCGGTCGATACGACCGATTCCACAATATCTGTTCGGTGTATTTACGATCCGGACAGATCGCGTAACTGCTCCAATATGTATAAAATTAAATAAAAAAAATTTATAATCGAGCAATTACCGACGATTCTGTCGGTCGGTTATAGCCGACCGACAGAATCGGTAGTAATTAGTTTTATTTCCCTCCAATTTTTGGAGGGAACATAGGTTTCCACCAATATTTCGGTCGGTAAACTATGTTTCCCTCCAAAATTGGTCGGATGGTTTCCGTCATAATCGGTCGGTAATCGGTCGGTAAACGTTACCCACCGAAAATCGGTCAGTATATCAAGATAGCACGGCTGGACTTGCACACCTGTTATCGACGATTATCGGTCGGTAACCTGTCCGACAATCGGTCGGTAAACGTCGTCGGCCGAAGTGATTTTCATTGTTGTGTGGTATTGAGAGTGGTGTTGTGTTTCATATTGTTTATTAGCTTGTGTATCGTATCGTTTTATGTATAGTGTTAAGGCAAAAGTTGTAATTCTTTGAGTTAAAAAATGAAAAAAATGAAAAAAATGAAAATGAACAAAAAAAAAAACAAAAAAAGTGAAAGGAAAAAATCCAAAAATAAGTTTTATTTTAAAAGTCTATTAGTCAAATATGCCTTTGCACTTGTGTAATGCTTTAATAAGGATTATGATGCGATGTAGTTGCGTTCTTGGAGCTTGGGACTTTTGGTTACTTGAGTTGGGGTTTGCTTGGTTGTCTTAGCCTTATCACTTAGCTTTATGTTGGATATGATGTATG
>SNQN01009823.1:2547-21354 GCA_008642245.1 Bassia scoparia
CTAAATTCCACACATCTCTCCACGGATTGAAAGAGCTTACTTTTTGAGAGAAAACACAAAAGCATAAGAACCTTACTTTGAGTCATACACAAGAGCATTAGTTGAGCATATAAACTTCGCTTATTAGCTTGTTAGAAGTAAATTAAAAGAGAGAAAAGTTGATATTGTGAAGGCATTCAACAGAGGGGTTGAAGGCCTAGTGAGTGTTTGTGAGTTCAAACACAAGTTGGACTTACGAGTGTGAGTCGAGTGCACATTCAGAGTTGAGTGTGGGGTGTGCTGGTTCCCGGAGTAGGTAAACAACAGAGTGAGTGTGTTCTTTGTTTTTCGGAGTAGATTAATTAAAGAACATAGGGTAGGAGGACGTAGCCCAGAGTTGGGTGAACCTCGTTGTGTGTCCTTTATTTTTTTGTTTACATTCCGCTGCTTTCAGGAACCAGCCCAACTGGTTCCTCATACTAAGTCCGAATTGGTTACTCATACTAAGTCCGAATAGATAGAAAAATTGGTAATAGATCGAAATACTCAATTCACCCCCTCTTGAGTATCATAAAACCTTCAAATCCCATTTTGTTGACAAAAGTGCTTAAGAGGTGTCCCATCATATTCCCCACAGGTCTGATCTAAGTCAATTAATCTTAAGGACTAATTGGTTTTAACTTTGGACTTATAGATTAAAAACTTTTCTTCTACTTCATCTTTAGAGGCTAATAATAACACTTTAGTAAAACGTGGAAAGTCATCTACAAAGGTAATATAGTAGTGTTTTCCACCTCTACATACATAGTTCTTAAAGTCACTTATGTCACTATGAACTAACTCAAGTAAAGTAGAAGACCTATTCACATTTTTATTAAAAGGTTTTTTAGCCTCAACACACATTCCACATTTATCAAACTCTGTGGAACTAAAGTCGGGAATTAAGCTAAGTTGTTTGAGCCTTTTGATAGAGGCTATATTGACATACCCCAAACAGGAATGCCATAAAGAAACGGACTCGGTAATATAAACAGAACCAACTGATAGTTTATTAGCAATCATAACATCAACATGAGTAACAAAAAGCCCCCCATTACAAAAACCCTTTACCACAAAATCACCATTTCTGGTGAGTACAAGCTTATTAGATTCAAAAGTCAGTGTAATCCCTACTTTATTAAGCAACGCTCTAGAGATAAGGTTCTTGCGAATTACAGGCACATGTAAAACATTATGCAAAGCAATAAATTTTCCAGAAGTCAATTTCAGAGATACTTTTCCTTTTCCATGGACACTCACAAAACTAGAGTTGCCCATAAAACGCAATCTCCTTCAGCAACTTGTTCATAAGAATTAAACATTTCTTTGTTAGAGCAAATGTGCCTAGTGGCACTAGTATCAACGATCAACTCAGTCACATTGGTGACTAAGTTAACCTTAGAAACAACAACAATTATGATCTCATCAGCTTCAGCAAGGTTGACTTGTGCATTGGAACTGCTCCCCTTCGGTTTTCCTCTCGGTCCATGTCCTTTTTTACACTCCCTAACAGAGTGTTCGAACTCACCACAATTGAAACAGTTCCCCTTGAATTGCCACTTTGGGGTAGTCTTCTTGTCCTTGTTGAACCTGTTTCTAGTGCCATGGAATTGGTTTGGACCCTTTCCTTTGTATCCCTTGAATTTACCTGCAGACTTAGATTCAACAAGGTTAGTAGTAGAAGAAGAGTGTTTGTAAGTTTTTCCTTTAAGCTGCAACCTGTTCTGCTCTTCAATCTTGATATGTGATACTAGTTCTTGAAGAGTTAAGTCCTTCTGCTTGTGCTTCAAGGAATGGACATATCCCTCCCACGAAGATGGTAACTTGTCAAGAAGACAGTTTGCTTGAAAAGTCTCATAGATCTTCGTACCCTCAACAGTTATATCAGCACATAAATTCTCATACTCATGCACTTGGTCCAAAATAGATTTGTCATCAATCATTTTAAAGCTTAACCAACGACTASAAGCATATTTCTTAGTCCCACAATCATCAGTTCCATATTTCGATTTCACAACGTCCCAAATTTCATTAGCATTCTTAAACTTACTATAGATCAGATATAAAGGTCCAGTCATATAGTGCAACAACATCCCACGACAAGTATTATTATCCCTATCAAAGTCCCTAATGGAATCAATTGGAGAACCATCAACAGTAAGGGCATAATCAACTCCAATCTGACCCAAAAAGAACTTTATTTTATCAAGCCACATCTTATAGTTTTTTCCATCAAACGGATCCATCTTAGACATGTCAAGAATGAAAGGATTGCTAAGTTGAACAACCATAGGCATACCAGCCATATTAATAGTATGTAAAAATTTCGACTTCGGATTATAAGAAATATGACTAGTATAACACGAATTAAACTTATCTGGATTGTCATTGCGTGACTAAATATCACTGTCCTAAAGTCGAATTTGCCCCGTACTTACCTCCGGCCTTTTGGTGTAATGCAAGAAGCCGGACCGAGAACTCAATGAACAATGCCCAAAGGAGAAGAATGAAACAGAGAGTTGTGTTTGTGTTTTTGTGAGATGTCAATGAGAGAATATTTTTGTATGTCTCCATTAACCAGAGAAGCAATGTATATAAGAGGAAGGATGAATATTATGTTAAGTAATCAAGGCAAATTAAAGGAATAATACCGGGTTGAATATCAGGTAAGAATATTGTAATGGAAGCAAAATTAATGTGAACGTTACAATAACTTAAACTAAGTTTGACCAAAAATTAAGGGTCGAGTATAAAACGGGCCACACCCTTACCCGCGCATGTGTCACGAAGATGAGCTCGAGCCTGGCCGGATGACGGCATACTCCCCTCAAACATTTAGTGGCACGTACCCCATAATAAACAACATAAGGTTTTGTCAAACTATCAATGTGGGACAAATCTTTGAAGTAACACCGATGGAGTAATAACTCCAACAAGACTATTATTTTGGTACGGGAAAGGGAACCTGCTACCTTGCTGCGTTGGTGCGACGCATATTTATGCTTTATTTTATTTATTTATTTATTTGAACACTCCTGTTTTCTAAATGCCACATGTTTTTGCTTGTAGAATAAGCCAAGTAATAGTAGCGTGCTATATAAGCTATAGCATGTGCCTTGTTGTAGTATCACTCATCACATATTAAAAGTGAAATGGTCATATAAGTAAAGTGAGGAGAGAGAAAAAACACTAGCTCTAAGGTAGTGGAGAGAGAAAAGGAGAGAGAGTGCTTGTTGTATCTTATGAGGGCAAACACTAGAGAGCTTGTGAAGCTCTTTAGGAGTGTTTGTAATTGCAGTTTTGTAGCTTAAATTCAATAGTAAGATTGTCTTTGAGAGGGTAACAAAGTTACCCATTATTTGTTTGTGTTGTGGTTTGTTGTTCTTTTGTATTTGTTGTTGTTTTGCTTATTTTCGTGCTTGATTTCCCAACAAGAGGTATTCTTAGTCAGGCAGTGTGTCTCATTGGCTAGGTGATTTGTTGTTTGTGGTGATGTTGTGCTAGTAACTTCATCATAAGATGGTGTTAGAGGATGAGAGCACAAATATACAAGTGTGAGAGGGAGTCTTAGCTTTGGTTTGAGGTAAACACAATATTAGTGGGAGGGTGTTTAGGATAGTTAGTGGAAGTACCAATGTGAAGGTTACAAGTAACACTTTATCCGAAACATATGTTATGTTATCTAATATTGTTATTGTAGTGGTATGCTTTGTACTTCCGAAATGTTATAGTGAAGTTTCGTCCTCAAAATGCAAGACCCTGGTTTTTCCCTAGTTGAATCGAGAGAGTTTCCACGTAAAAATATCGTGTGCTGTTTTTCAAGTTTTTCCGAACTCTATATTTCTTTTTGTTGTCATATTTATCCATTGCTCGTTTCCCAATAGGGTTGTTATACGGGACGTGAAATGTACAGTCTGCTGACTGCTACGAAGCGATGTCCAACAGTGTGTTCGGTTGATTTGGGTGAGGCTATGGCAACTAGGTACGTCTTGCAGTGGGCACATCAATTTGGGTATGATAAAGTTATGCTAGAATGTGATGCACTCAAGATCACTGAGATGGTTAACATGAAGGAGTTGGGGTTTTCTCCTCTGTTCCAAGTTTATGATGATATTGGTTTTTTGTCATGTTTATTTAATGAGTTGTGATTCTCATACTTGTAATAATAGTGTGGAATACGATATCCCATTTTGTAACTAGGTGGGATACTCATGCTAGTTCGGAGTGTATTTGTATGAACTCATTCCTGCAAAGTATTACTACCACTAGTAGAAAAAAGCTCAAAAGTTGCGGTTTTGAACCCCAGCTTTTGGAGCCGCAGCTTTTGACTTGACCCCTCAAAAGCTGCGGTTTTTTGCTATAACCGTAGCTTTTGTTATTTTTTTAAAATTTTTTTCCACGAAAATTCTCAATACACAGCTTTAATTTGTGGTCTTGTTCTTACATCATAAATCAATCTATCATGGAGATTTGCAAAAGATGAAAATAATATTTGAAATGCAAATTTACAAAAACGCAAAAGATGAAAATCAATCAGCATCTTAATAAAAAGAAAATTAATTTCTTAATATTCAACATGTACAACCATGTTTTTGCATAAAACAAAAACTAGTACAACCATGTTTCAATTCAACTATAAATTATTAAAGTATAAAAAGTATTGGAGTATAATTTTTAGTATCAACATAAATCAATCTATCATGGACTTCATTTAATTCCTGCGACTTCAACATAAACCACTTCGTCTTCGACCTTTTCTAATCCCCTCATCTTCCCTCTTTCTCAATCGCCATGTTATACCTGCAAACCAAGAAAGATTAACATAAGCACAAAACAAAGAAAAAACAAGAAACTAATAGGAAAATAACATGGAATAGACCTGAACAAAAATTAAACCGCAAAATGATTTGAATTTTCGAGAGGAGAAAATAAGACGACCAAAAATAAAATAAAAAAATTCACCCAAAAACTAGAAGATTCTTCGAATTTATAGATCTGAAAGAGAATAAAATCGAAATTCAAACTTAAATCAAAATTTATATAAACCTAACGAAAAATTCAGGGATTAAAAAAAATCAAAAAATAAATTTGAAAGTGAAAACGACTGAAAAAGCGTACAAAACGGACAAAAAAATTAAAAAAAAAAATTAAAAACCAATTTATATAATAAAATAAGAAAATGATTCCAGAAAATTCCAGATCTCTATAATTTAGAAAATTTTCAAACCCAAATATAAAAATAAAATGTCCAAGAAACCCCAAATTAGAAAATGAAAACGAAAAATTAAAAAGAAAAAACAAAGAAACGAAAAAGAAAATCAAGTGCATGGTGTGGTTGTTCAAATAGTATGTTCGTCGACTTAATTCATTAAAAACGAAAAAAACGAGATTTAAAAGGAAATCCAAAAACAAAAAGCAAAAAAACAATCAAAACAACGAAAACGAAAATTTTAAAAACAGATCTCAAAATAAAAGGCCAAAAAAACCAAGACAACGAAAAATGAAAGGAAACCAGAAAACGAGATCTCAAGCCGGAAAATATTAACTTACCAAAACCCATCAGTGGCGGCGGCGCAACAAGAGGAGAAAGACAACCATCAACGGCGCGACGCAAGGTGAGAGGAAAAATAGGGCGGCACAAAGATAGGAGTGAATGAAAGGAGAGATATCTGAATGTGAATGGAGAGAAGTGAAAGATAGAGGAGTGAATGAGAATGGCACAAGGGATCTGAACGAGAGAGGGGAATTGAAAGAAGAGAAAGAAATAAAAGAAGAGAGAGAGAGAAATGAAAGAGCGGCTATATGGGTAGAGTGAGAGAGAGAGAATAAGGATTTATTAGGTTTAGGTGAGAAATGAGTGGGCCGTGTTGTATTGTTGGGCTACGGTTTAATTGTTTTTTTAACAAAGTCAAAAGCTGGGGTTTTTATGGAAAACCGCAGCTTTTGTGATATTTCTATTTTTTTGGGCTCTAAGAGGGTATAATAGCTGCGGTTTTTTTTTTTTAAATAATCGTAGCTTTTAACAGTCAAATGCTGCGGTTTTTACATAATCGCAACATTTGAGGCGCAGCTTTTGTCTATTTTTCTATTAGTGTACTTTGACAAAACTTGATTTGCAATAATAATATGAAAATTTTGTCATGAATTACCCCTTTTTTTTTTGTCAAAGTTTGGAAATACCTACGTACTTTTTTAAAATTAAAAATAAGGAAATCCCCCCTGGTCGGTATCAGTTTTTGCCAAATC
Source organism: Bassia scoparia (assembly GCA_008642245.1). Taxonomy (NCBI): domain Eukaryota; kingdom Viridiplantae; phylum Streptophyta; class Magnoliopsida; order Caryophyllales; family Amaranthaceae; genus Bassia; species Bassia scoparia. Next base: position 8,812 of record SNQN01009823.1, read on the forward strand.
CCTTTAGTAGGTATGTGTTTTTAAAAATCCCTGATATAATGATACTTTTTATTAGTATTCCCAAATATGATTATATGTGTGTTTTATGCCTTCATTTAACTGGTTTTACACAGTAATCAAGTTTAAGCCCTTAACCTTAGTTAATCTAATTTTGGCTATCATTGACCTAATTCTCACTTTCTCTCAAAATTACTTCTTCTTCCAAAGCTACTCTGCTTTGTCTCCTCAATTTCGAGCTTATATTTTTTTTCTCATATTTCCTCTTCTACTTCACTTCCTTCTTCTTCATCATTCAGGTTTTCTTCTCTTCTTTTCTCCTTTTATTTTAATATATATTGCATTTTCACATTTTTGTTCATTTGTCTTTTCGTAATCAATTGAATTGAATGTTTAGTATTAACCAAGTTAAATATTCTAATTTGGTTGAAATTGTGGTGCCAAATACTTTGGTAGGAAATTTTGCTGGATTTAAGAAGATTTGTGGAATTGGGAGTAATTGATTGATTAGGAAATGCCTTTTTTTAGTGGGTTTGTCTGAAATTATTTTAATTTTGACCCGAAAGAATGAAACTTCATGTATAAGAATTGTGGGGACCACGTGGTGTGGAGCTCACGACGGTTGTCTAGTAGGACGGCGAGGACTCAAGGGTGGTTGGAGAGAGTGCCGACTTGAGCGATGGTAAACACGGTGGAGAATCCGTGGAAAACGACGTCGTATGTGTGGAGGATTTAGGTGTCGGAGGTTGTGAAATCCGAGGTGTACCAGTTGTAGATCGTTAGCTGTTGGTAAACTGACCGCCTCCCCCATTGTTTCCTAATCGCTTTTGACGATCGGCCGAGCTGTTTTTTCTTGTTGTGCTTCTTCGCTTCCTTTCTATCTCCTCTCCCTCCATTATCGCTACCACCAAACACCTTCACCACACAACCACCTCACCACCACCGCATAGGTGCCTCACCACCGTACCCTCTCCGTCACTCGCAAACCTCTTCGCACCCGCTTCTCCTCCTTCCTCACACCATATCACCAACAACGCACCACGCCAGCATCACGCGATCCACTTTTCTTGAATATTATTGTGATTTACTTGAGAATTGTGATTGATTTTGAGATGATTGGAATTCTTTTTTATTAATTGTGGTTTAGTTGATAGGAAAGGATGAAGGAAATCAGAAGGAAAAGAGAGTGAGAACAAAAGGAGTAAAAAAGGGTGTGAGATGATTTATGAGGAAGGGTAGGTAATAATGGGTAGATTAATTGATTTAAGTAGCGGTATAAGGGTAATTTTGTTGGATAGGGGAAATTTTGGAGGGAAATATAGTTAACTAGGGCCCTCCATGTCGGAAAATGCATTTTTTTTTTTGCTTGAAAAGCAAGGTGGGTAGCAAGGATTTACAAACTTTGTCAAAAAACAGTGGGTAGTTGCTTTTAATAAAAAAAAGAGGTAATTATTTCTCAACTCTGGAAAAAAGTGGGTAGTTTATGACAAACTTTCCTAATAATATGTCCAATCTTTTGCTCCTAAAAAAGAGTCTAATATTTTTATGCTGGTGATGAGTGTGTTGCTAAGAAATAGATTTCATAATTTTTTTAATGTGTTTCTATATATTAATAACTCGTTGGTTTTTGTTAACTTCCTATTTTTTGTATGTTATATTAATAACATTGTCCTTAGTTGCACCTTAGAGTTATGGTTATTAATATAATTTGGTGCCTATATACTTGGTTGTGTATTTGTTTTACAAGTTTCTAGAGTCATTGACCTACTTTGGATGATTTGTTTGAAGTTAATATTTTATAGATTGATATAGGGAAGATCATAGGGTCAAAGCATGTCTTTCAATAGACAATGTTTTGTAAAAATATTAAGCTGACATCATACAAAGCTTGAAGACTAACATATCAGTTAAAAACTCACCTGCCATTATCGTGGATAATAGATATATGGAGAAGGTATCATGTGTACTCTATATATTACACCATCTTTTGTCTGTTATATATCTTTCTTACAAAATAATTCTACATTAAGGCTCCGTTTGTTTTGGGGGAAAATTGTTTTCCCGGAAAACTATTTTTCCTTAATCTCGGTGTTTGTTTTGGATCAGTCCAATGAAGGAAAATATGGGCTGAAAACTTTTTCCATTACAAAGGAAAACATTTTCCTCCCTAATTGAAGGAATGCCACATTTTCCACAAAAAGAACGACATATTCAACCCTCACAACTTTGTCTCTCCTCTTATAACTCTCTTCATTTTCGATCTTCATCAAGGTATTTTCTCTCTCTTCCCTTACAAGATCTCACTCTTCCCTTTTTTTTCTCATAAATCAATTGAATCTCTCTTTTTTTGTTGATATCTTGGATTAGAATTTCTGTCTTGTTGCGAAGAACGAAGGTCGTGAACTTTAATTGAGATTTTTAGGTTTATTGATGATTTTTTCTTTGATTGATTTAGATTTCATTGTTATTAGAATCTAAAATTGAATCTGAATTTTGATTGAAATATTTGAGATTATTTAATTTTGATTGATAACAAATTTTCACTTTGTGTGGTTTGTATGCTTTTTCTCTTAATTATGTCTGAAATTTTAATTGATATGTTTTTTGGGTTCAATTTTGTCAAATGAGCGAAAAAATCAAAAATGGGTCAGTGTTTTGTGTATGTTGTTGATAATTATCATCTAGGTTTTTGATGATTAAACTATAAAAGTGTAAATTATTGTTCTGAAAATGCATTTCATAATGTGTAATTATATTTAGCTTGATTGCTCTGATTGCAAAATTAGTGTTTGAGAACCATTCTTTGCAAAAATACCTTTATAAAAAGTTAATCGATGTCACAATGAACATTGATAAGCTGTAATTTGATTGATTAGTCAATATAATTTAATTTATTTGTGATAATGATGGAGCTCGAGTGTGGATTGTCGGCTCCAAAATCTTCCCAAAAATCTTTCGAGGCATTAATTTGTCTTCTTAATTTGGTTTGTATGATGTTATGCATTGTATGATGTCTTGAATTGCTTTTTGGGGAGTGAATTGTCGATGATATGATGATAGTGTTGAATTGTATGATGTGTTGGGAATGGTAATCATTCATATACTTATTTGGTTGAGATCATTGAGGGGGAGTGCAATTTAAGATGAAATAATTCTTTAATTTACTTCTGTTTCTACTTTATATTGAGATCATTGTATGATGCAATTGTACGTGTTGTTATTGTGTTCTTATACTTCATATATGTTCATGATGATAATTATAGCAGGAACTCTAGTTTGATTTATTTGAGAATTGGACAAACATGGTGTTTTTTTTCCTGGCTTACCATGTTATCATCTTATCATTATAATATAGTAAAATAGAATTAAAGCTTACCATGTTATCCTCTTAGCATTATAATATAGTACCAACTTATTAGAATTCTAAGNGACTTCTTTTAATTCTTGCCAGTTCAACATAAACCACTTCGTCTTCGACCTTTTCTAATCCCCTCATCTTCCCTCTTTCTCAATCGACATGTTATACCCTGTCTCTTATACACATCTAGATGTGTATAAGAGACAGTATATATATATATATATATATATATATATATATATATATATATATATATATATTCTGATGTTTGACTTTATCTTCTTTTTCTATTTTCGTGGAATTATAGATGACTATTGATGCTAAAGGAATGATTATTGGTGTCGTGGTTGCTGTTATTGCATCGGTACTTACTCTTCTTAATGAGTATAGGTCTACAACTAGAAGGCCAAGAATTATTAGGCAACCTTATATTAATAGAGACGGTTTGAGGACAGAAATCGTTAATAGTGTTTTATATTGTGGGGATACACATTGTTTGGGTCAAATTCGTATAAGGCCTCAAGCTTTTTTCAACTTGTGAAATATTCCAAGTGAGAGAGGACTTTTGAAAGAAAATATTCGAATAGGTGTTAGGGAACAAGTGATGATATTTTTATGGGATTTTCTACACGGTATCCCTGCGAAAACACGTTTTCTAGAATATACCCCATTTTTTTTACCCTTCTTATTATACCCCTGAATTATATAACTATTATACATTATAACCTTAATGATTTTATTTAACAAAACTAAGGTTAAACTAAAGTTCATTTTTGTTTTTTTTAACATAAAATAACAACAAAAAACCAAAACAACCACCCCCACTCCACCTATCTTCCCACCGCCACCATCCACTACCCATCCATGGCCACTGCAGCCCCACGACCACCACCACCACCACTGCATGGGTGGGTTCGATTAGGGGGTTTCGATTGGGTTCGATTGGGGGGTTTCGATTGGAGGTTCGCGAGGGTGATGGGAGGGGTGGTGGTTCTCAAGGCTATGGCGGTGGTGAGGGGTGGTTGTTGGACGGCGGGGTGGCTGTTGGACGACATTGGTGAGGTTGAATGATGGTGGGTGGTGGTGCTGGTTATGGGAAGATTAGAGGTGGGGTGGGTGATTGTTTTTATTGTTTGTTTTATTTGTTTTTTTAAATAAAATAATCTTAACTATATATGGTTAATATATATGGTTAAGTTTAACCATGAAGGTTTATTTTTTTTTTGGTCAATAAGAGAAAATATTATTGCACACTCCAAAGAATTACAACCTAAACAAACTTAACATGATTATATCAAAAACCCAAGTTAAGAACAAGCTACACATCATTACAACTTAACAAACTCTAAAGCCAACTCCTATCCACACGTGACAATTTCTGAGGCATACAAACACTAAATCGATTAATGCACCCTTGTCGGATTTCCTTTGCCAAAAGATCAGGACGTCGCATCTTCTGCTGCCATATCCTACGATTCCTTTCATCTCATATATGATAAATACAAGCGTTAAGAACCGTATAACACACATGCTTTTGAAACCTCCTTAAACCACCCCGTTGGCTAATCCACTTTGCAACCTGAAATAAAGTTAATGAGCAACAAGGAAGACAAAGCCAATCCCAAAGCTCATATAACACAGCACCACTATAAACACACTTGGAAAAAAGGTGAGTGTGATCCTCAGGACCACTTGCACAAAACACACAATCAACTGACTGCATGAAGGTTATAATGTAAAATAATTATATAATTCAGGGGTATAATAAGAAGGGTAAAAAATGAGGGTATATCGTAGAAAATGCGTTTTTTCAAGGGCATTACATAGAAAAACACTATTTTTATTCATAATAGGGCATAATGAAAGATTTAGGGTGGTAGGGGCGAGATTTTTTTCGATCAATTTGGCCCATCCATCATTACTTTCATATTGTGCTTAAAGCCATTCTTAGCTTGTATATTGAATTTGTTGAACCCCAAGACACCTCACTTCCTTTTCGAAATTCAAAACAACCTGAGGTTCTTTCCTTGGTTTAAGGATTTTATTAGAGCTATATATGGGAAACATGTACGTGCCTCAGTGCCTATTGAGAAGCAAGCTAGATTTCATGGTAGAAAGGGGGTGACAACTCAAAATGTGTCAGGGGTGGTTGATTTTGATCTTAAGTTCACATATTTACATATTTTGGCTAGTTAGGAGGGTTCTGCTCATGATTCAAGACTCTTGGGAGATGCACAAAGAAGGGGATTTAAGGTTCCTGAAGGTACATTTAAGACTTATTCATTCCTTTTGTTATTACAAATTTATTAAGATTTATATCTTTCATATAGTTTATTTTTACTGGAAAGTTTATCAAAATGTAGGTAAATATTACCTTGTGGATGTTGGGTATGGTGATCGGTAAGGGTTCATACCTCCATATAGAGGTGTTCGGTACCACCTGGAAGAGTATACGAATAATCCTCCAGAAAATGAACGTGAATTATTAAACCTTAGACACTATTCAAAAAGGAGGTGCGTTGAGAGGGCATTTGGGGTCTTCAAGAAGCGATTTCGGGTCTTAGATGTTAAGCTGTATTGGCCTTATGTAACACAAGTTGATGTTGTCTTGACTTGTTGCATGTTACAAGATTATCTTAGAGGAGTGGATCCCAATGATCCAATCACAAGAGAAGTGGAAGTATAGATGGAATCTACTCGAGCTAGTATTGAGACACGTACTAGGAGAGAAATTCGTGAGGAGAACAAAGAATATTCAAGAAAGAGAAATGAAATTGCAATGGCGATGTGGAGGGCATATAAGAAGCCTCGAACTCAATAGTTTTTATTGTTGGCTTTCTTTTATTTTGTTATTAGAAATGAATATTTGTTTTGTGTTAGCAAAGAATGAACAAAGAATGATGTGAATATTTATTTTGTGTTAGCAAGGAATGAACAAAGAATGATATGAATATTTGTTTTGTGTTAGCTCAATGGTTGATTTTGTTGGCTTTCTTTTAATGTTTTGTTATTGTCGTATACTTGTTATGTTTTATACTTCTATGTGTTTTTGTAGGGGAATAAAGAAGAAAAGAAGGTACAATTTCGTTGGACAAATTAAAGTCCATGTCAAAGGAGTTACTTGAATTTTTGGCTGAAGAAGTTAGGAAGGGAAATAGGCCAAATAATACATGTCAAACAAGCTCTTTTGTTGCTGCTGCAAAAGTCATCTCAGAGAAGTTTCAAGTGACTTGTACCGGTGACCATGTGGAGAATTAGATGAAGACCATTAGAAATGTGTAGACAACTATTTCAATAGTTCGAAATAATTCTAGATTTGGGTGGGACGACAATAAAGATGGTAACAACTTCTCCCACTGCATATGACAATTATGTTAAGGTAAACATTTTATCTTGTAGAAACATTTATCTAAAGATTAGGTTTTATATCTTGGTGGGGAATGAGGTAGTAACATTGTACTAGTATATTTATGATATAAGAGATCAGAAAGAAGTTGTTGCTGCAAATTACTACTGCTCATAGCTTTGCTTAATGTTGTATTTAGAAAATAGTGCTAGTGTTATGCTGATATTTGTTTAGTTCCACTGACATCTTTGTTTCTCCCTTTTCTCTTATTATTTTTTGGCAGCAATATCCAATACATGAGAAGTACTTGAATAGAAAAATTCATTTGTACGATGAGATGGCAATAGTAGTTGGGAAAGATATTGCAAGAGGAAATTATTCAAAGATGTTTGAGATATTGATGTTGGTGCTTCCTTGGAAAGTGGACAATCGAGTATGACTGCTGAGAGTGTGCCTTCTAAAGCTGAAGAGTGGTACTTCTTTAGATTCAAGGCTACATCGCAAGAGGGCTCGAAGTGAATAAGATGTGTGTGATATGGCGAAAATTTCTGAACAACTACAAGAAGTAGTTAGCACTCTCAAACAATTTTCGAATAATCAACTCAATGTAGAGAAGCTTTATGAAGAAATTATGAAAATGGAAGATGTTGAGGAGGCCGTTCGTGTTGCGGCATTCGATCATCTAGTGGAACATGAAATGCTTGCGAAAGCATTTTTTACCAAAAGTCAACCTCTACGCAAGCTTTGGATTGACAACTTTGTGAAATTCCTCAACTTTTAGATTTTATGGTTGTTTAATATTATGCTAGTGTAATCTTGTATGGTGGAGTATATGCCTTAGATTTTATGGTTGTTCAATATGGCATTATTGTGTTTTTTGTTTATCTTGTATAATTTATATATTTCTGATTCACATTATTGTGATTTTTGTGATTTTTGACATTATTATGATTTTTTACGCTAGTATATAATCTTGCATGACTCATATATTTCTACCCACTACTACAAAACTGATCTATTACAACACCTATGGTGCAACACTTTTTTGATGTGTTGCATTTCGACAAATAATAACATTTGTTGCAATAATTTAACAAAGAGTGTTGTGATAGCTCAATGAAATGCAACACTTTTTACAAATGTTGCATAATATAATAGTTATTGCAACACTTTTGTACATCGCAACATTTTTCCTTATTATATGCAACACTGGTAGCAACACTTTATAAAAATGTTGCAAATCTTAGAATGGGTGTGAATTCTTTGGGTAGGATTTTGAAATTTTCACCATCCAATGCAAATTAATTTTATAAAAACTAGCTAAAATTTAATGCAACATTTAACCTAGTTTAAGCAATATTTATGGTAAAATGTTGCATTAGTATAATTTTAGCAACATTTAATGCAACGTTTCACCTAGTTTAAGCAACATTTATGCAAAAATGTTGCATTTTATGATTTTGATAGCATTTATTGGCAACACTTTCCAAAAACGTTGCAAGATTTATGATTTTAACAAGATTTATTTGCAACGCTCTTTAAAAACGTTACAATATACTTAGCTTGGAATCGGATCCCCTAGAGCTCTTTGGAACCCTAGGGGTAGATTTCTCTAAATCTACACCCTTGAAAAAAATCTAATGATTGTTATTAACACAACAAGTGGGACCGTGTAAAAATAAAACAAAAACAATACACTAAATTTAGGGAAATCTACCCCTTGAGTTCCAAAAGAACTCTAGAGGATCCTAAAATCTAATGGTTGTTATTTGTATTGACGGGTACTTTGCTTTTATTTGTTAAACGTATAAACAAACTTCAACGATATATTCACTCCCAAGCCAATCATCACCAAACCCTTCCCTCTCAATCTTTCACTCAATCTCTTCCCAATCATTCACTCTCACTCACAAATTCCATTTCACTCATAAATCCTCACTCAAATCCATCCCCAAACACAATTTTTACTCGAAAATTTTGAATTTTTATTCGAATTTTCTAAGGTTCTTGCGAACTGGTTTTTGCAATTTTTGTGCGAAATTTTGGGGCTGATTTTTGCTCGAACTATTGTAATTATGTTCGAAATCCATTGCCCACAACTCTACTGTTTGAATTCGATGCATTTCTATTCGAAAATCTGCACCAGTGAAGTTCGAAAGTTTGGGTTGAGTTTGAAATTCAATGTTATGGTTCGAATTCATGCTGTATTATTCGAATACTGCATTTTATGGCTCGAATTTCAGCAACTTGGATAAAAAATATGTGTTGTTTTGAGTTCGAAAATCAAGTTTGAGATCTAATTTCGACATTCTGGTTCTAATTTCTGAAATCGGTGGTTCGAATAGCTACAAATTTGGTCCGAAAAATCTGCAAACTAGCTGTTCTGGTTCAAAATTTGGGTGGTGGTTTGCAATTGATACTAGTTTGGTTGGTCTCTTGTGTTCTTACTCGAATTTGGAAAGTCTTTGGATTTGTTTACACACTCCTTCGTGGTATTCTACTTGTTCCTTGTTTTCTGATTTAATTTTGCTTATAGTGGTTGTGAAATTGGTTCTTGATAATTGAGTTTTGAGTTCTTAGATATTTTGAGCTTGATTTACTGAGTATTGTGAACTTTTGACCTGGAAACTGAAATTGAGATTTTGAGCTTAAACTTACTTCATTTCACAAATTGTGATTTTAAACTGAAATTATTTAACAAATTGTGATTGAACTTTGAGTTATACATTATTGAACTACAAAGACTTTGAGTTGAGAGTCATTGAACATCAATCATGAATTTCATTTTGAACAAAACTGTGTTTTGAATTGTTAAACTGGAAGTTGTGAGTTGAGTTTTGAACTAAAAATTGAGCTGAGTTATGAGCTTGAGCTTTACTTTGTGAACTAAAATTTTCTGAGCTTGTATTGTGAACTTGGTTTGAGTTTAATTGTGAATTTTTTATAGTTGTGGCGAGTTGTGAATTGTTGATAATAATTATTAATTGTTGATAATATAATTATTGGAATTATTAATCATTAATAATTGTTATGAGTTGTGAGTTGCGGATGGTTGTGACTTTTGGGCAATTAAACTGAGTTTTAGCTTGCATTGTTGAATTTGTATTGTGATATAAAGCTTGCATTGGATCATTTTTTTACCACCATATGCTTTAAACCCACCCTTAGTGTGGTGTATGATGTCATGTTGCATTTAAATTTAAATATCTATAGCTGCTGATTTTTTTCTTGATTTTCTTAGTTCTCTTGTTAGTAACTAACAGGTATTGTGTACGTGTTTTTGTTGTGGTAGATGACATTCCATTCCCATTTTAATTATGAAAGGACTGAAATCTATGGCAGATAATGAAGTAGAAAAGGATACCTCTGTACAAGACCACTGCAGTGAAGATCCAGTGAAGGAGAGTGGGCTTGTTCATGAGGTCTTAAAGAGGCCATACTCTGCTGATCAGTATAAGACTAATAATTTGCCTCATGTATATGAGTTTAAAAATGATACAAGAAAGACGAAAAATTCTTAAAGCAGTTGCCAAAATAAGATTCGAGGAATGATGGCGGACCTCTATTTGGATAATAGTATCCTAGATTGTGAGACATAACAAGGTTCATGGATAGACAGGCTTTTCTACTACAATGACACCTGCATCCATAACTTACACGGGGCCCATTGCACATTCAAGAAAAATTTCTCTTCGACCTGAAAGCAATGTCGGCAACACTCGTTCCTTTGCTTTCCCTTTGTAAGTCTTCTTATCCGTTAGAGCAAATATCCCAGTTTCATTTTTCACCTATAGTAAGTCATATGCAACATAATCATCCATTCAATGGACTAAACGACTTGTGCTTTTTATTCTGTTGTTCTGTAGGTAGTAATAGATTAGAATCAATCTACACCATGATTCAGACGCTTCTAAACACCCTTCTTCTTCATTTCTGCTACTTTATAGCAATGTGATTCATCTACTTTGCAATTTTCAAAGTGACGTTTGTATCTCTTACACCAGGCCATCAAGTTTAATTCATTTGGATAGGTTTCTTCCTCAATCTTTGAAATCTATTCTCTGGTTTTTAATTCTTCGTGAGGTATGATGCCCACAAGCTCTTCACATGATTTATTCTTTCATCTTCATCACATTTCTATACTTGTACTTGAAATGTGTGACTTTTATGACATGTAAGTGCCTCTCTGGTTCAATCACAACTAGTTGTTGTCTAATGCTTTATGCATGTTTGAAGTTCTTTTGATGACACTCGTGTTGATCCAATAGTGGAGCTAAATATATACATATATATATATATGCATTTGTAAGTGGGCTGCCCTTCTTGTGTAGTTAATTATAGTTCTGTTACTAATGTTGTTTTTGTTTGAGGATGCATCAACCTAACCAAAATCTGAATGCATAACTTTTTTACTCTTTCCTTTTTAGTTTCATAACTTAGGAGAACTATCTTATAATATCTCATTGTCCCTATTTGATTCTCTGTTTTGCAATTCAAAATTACTGATGACAAATGGAAGCAAGCGTTCAACCACTTGTATTTTTAAAATTTTTGCTTTTCAATTGGATGGTTGTGCAGCATATCTTTATATGCATGTAAAAAAAAGCTAGGTGATGCATAAAGTTGCATTAGATAGTTGATTGCTGATATTACTTGTTATATTTTCAGATAGATGTTGTATATGTTCTGCACAGTTGTTTGCTGTCACGTTCTACTACTTTCGTTAAACTAAGTTAAAGGCATTGGTTTGCTTTCGCCCTTGGTTAACGTTATTTATGCGCTGAATGATTTTGAGTTGAGATGCTTGAAATTTTTTTTATCTTACTTCTGTTTTGTATCATCGTTCATCTCTTCTATATAAAATAAGGAATGACTTGATTTTGCCGTTATCTAGGATGTATCTATGATATAATGGGGAAATTTTTGTGTTTTGTGATATGTGTATTCATTGCCTCTAAGTCTCCGACGTACTGATATAATCAATATGCTATTATTGTGTATTTTAGGCAGCATTGTGTCTTAATTCTAGTTTTAGGCAACCTTTACAAAGGATATAGAGGAGGGCAGTGGACTGGTTTTAGAGAATTAGATATACTTGAAGATGTTAATCATCTTTTATGTCTTAATTTTTCATTTGAATGAATGAGTTATTCCTTTCTTTCTAATACAAATATAATACGGAGTAATTTGACATGTATTTTCAAGCTAGTTTTACTCGAACATGCACTTTTCACATCAATTTAGTTTTCTACATTTACTAATAATCGAAATTTTCATTGTGACAAGGTATGAAGCTACCGGAAGCATTTTGTCATGTATATAGTGCTTGTTGAATCATGTATTGGTTTTTATTTTGTGATGATCTAACATCATTTTGGGCTTAGCTTTCCAAGTGTTAGATACATGTTGTATTTTGTACATGAAACTAGTTCTTGTATCTTAACTTTTGGTACAATATATGACTTTGTAAGAAGGCAATATTAATGCATAAAAAACTTTTACAAATGACTTTGTAGGAAATTCGATTGCTATTAGAATTGCTATATATTGACTATTATTTGGTTTTAATAAGTGATGCAGTGACATGTAAAAGTGTTGCATTTGAAAAAAAAATATTGCACTTATGAAGCTCAAAATACTATAAATGTTGCATATAGATTAACAAAGTGTTGCAATTATAAAGGTTCTAAAGTCTAACAGTGTTGCATAAAGATGAAAAAGTGTTGCAATTATAAATGTTCTTGAAGGTTTCCCAAGAGTACTCAAGAGGGGGGTGAATTGAGTATCCAATAAAATTTTTCGATTTGCTACTGTTCTAGTCAGGTAGACCAGTTGTACTGGT
>SNQN01009824.1:0-15797 GCA_008642245.1 Bassia scoparia
AAAATTATAGAAAAATCTGAAAAATAATCTAAAAATACTGGTGAACTCAGAAAAATGAGAAGAATGCAATGAAAAGTGGAAATCATTAAAATCACCAGTATAAATTATTTTAAAAAATCCTAAAACTAAATAGAAAATTCTAAACATAGAAAATAAATAAAAGAAATAAAAGAAAATACTTCTTGCCTCTTATTTGACCCTTGACACATGATTACGAGCATTAKTTCACATATTTCGAGCTTTTTACGAGTTCAACTGCGTCTTTTCATAATCAAATTGATCAAAAAACGTGGTATGTTTCATCATCAGTTACTCATTTGGGGAGACACATTTGGGTGTTTACAAGGACACAAAAGCTTTACATCTTTTACATGAGGCTCAAAAGTCTATGCATACTGACCCGAGGAATAAGGTGTTGATTCAGAAGGAGTATGAAGCACAACAAGTCTACAAGTTAGCTCATTCTAATTACCTTAGTTTCTTGCAGCAGAAGAACAAGTGTGAATGGATATAAGCTGGAGATGAGAATAGTAAAGTGTTTCATGCTAGCTTAAAAATGCGACTGAACTCCAATAGAATAAACACAATACAAGATGCAYACGGAGCACGGATACAAGATTATGGGAAGGTGAAACAGGCTTTTGTTGACCATTTCCGCAACTTCATGACTGTTGTTCCTCAGACTAGAAAATCATTTTTCGATGAAAATTGTTCACCAAGGAGAGGTACTTACAGAGGCTCATAAAGCTAGCTTATCACTTGACTTTTCGAATTAAGAGATTAAAGCTTCCCTTGGTCGTGTATTGGTGATGATATTAGTACTATTATTGTGAAGGACTTCTTCACACATGAGGAAATGTTAAAAGCTCTCAATAGCACTTCCATCACCCTTGTTCCAAAGGTTACTTGCCCGGCCAAAGTTAGTGATTATRGGCCTATTGCCTATTGCTCAGTCATATATAAAACAATCACTAAACTTATTTGCACCAGGTTGAGTAAAGTTTTTCCTACTATTGTGTCACAAAATCAGGGGACTTATATTGCAGGTAGGAGCATCATTAATAATATACTCATTTGCCAGGATCTTGTGAAGCACTATTCTCGAAAGAATGCTCCAAAAGGGTGTTTGTTGAAAGTTGATCTACAAAATGCCTATGATACCTGTCTCTTATACACATCTAGATGTGTATAAGAGACAAGTGCATCATCACTCAAGGTGATAGTGTTCCTTGGCAACACTTGGTCTGGAARAGACTCTCTCTTCTTAAACACAAGTTCTTCTGTTGGATCCTTGTCTAGAGTKGAATTCAGGTAAAAGATACTTTTTTTAGACATGTTATTAGCCTAGATGACAYTTGTTGCCTTTGTTCTCAATTTATAGAAACATATGAGCACTTGTTTCTGCACTGCCCTTTTAGCAAGCAAATCTGGCAGGAAGTAAAGGCTTGGCTTCAAATCTGCAAAGATTGGTCTTCGCATACTGACCTCATTAATTGGTGGACAAGAGATGGGAGTGGGAAATCAATTTGGAAGCAGGTAAAGGGTGCCATTTTTGCAGCATGCATATACACAATTTGGAAAGGCACGAAATCAAGCATTCTGGAAGCAGACTGTTCTTTTTGTTAGTAGTAGCAGTAGCCTTAAGGATTTGCAGTTTGTAATTAGATGTAGGGTGAAGTTAATATCAGAAGCTAAAATTAGTTGTAAAAATCAAGCTTGGTTGAGTTCGTTCTTGTAATTAGTTTGCTCAACTCCTCTCGGGTTAGGGTGCGTTCCTAGAAGGGATGCTAACCTTAGTTGGAGTTTCAGGTYTATTGGTTGTTTTGRAATAGAATGTTTTCTTATTTWCCAAAAAAAATTGWTCAGAATTTTTTTCCTAAAAAATGAATTAATCTAAAAATTMCTAAAGAAAAATTATTCTCTCCTTATTTGCTTAACAGTGAGATGTTCCAAAAACATACTAAATTTTATTGGGTTCACACATATAAATTATTTTTAAAAAATGAAATTTGATTAATACAAAAAAATTGCAATTAAATTTTGAATATTATAAGCAGGAGTACAGAAGTTTAAATTGGCCGAAAATTGATTTGATATAAGAAGAATAGATAAATGAAATTTTCATGTAAATTCACAACCATTAAAGCCAAATAGAAACCTTAAACCCATTTCCTCTTGTATCAATTGAATTATATTTGCAACCTCTAGATTCACTCTTTAATTTTCGCTATTTTCAACATCTATCTATATAATAATATGAKTTGATCTATCGCATAGCCCCTGATTTAATAGTGACACTCGGAGATGCAAATCAAAAGTTTGGCCACAAGAAAAGTTAAATGGAAAGGTGAAAGAAGAAATAAAAATTAGTTGTATAAGAGGAAAACTCGGTAAAAAAAAAGGAAATATTGTGTATTTGGGATTTGGCTTTTGTTCAGTTACACAGTTAAGAATTTTATGACTACATGTGCAAATTGAAATGTGGTGTATATGGTCTTTTGATATTGCATGATATTTATATAAACTAATCTGATAATTACTTTTGGATAGCTAGAGTGAAAGAAGCGTTACTTATATCAATCAAGCAACTTTTGAATCTAGCCTCTAAATTCAAGGTGAACATGTTACCCCATTTTTATAATGGGTTTTTCCTAATGGTATGTCTGAGTTTTAGCGAATTCTCATTGGTATGTCTAAGATTTTTTTATTCTCATTGATATGCCTGAGGTTTAGGAACCGATCCCAAATATAGAATTATTAAATTAAAAAGTTGCGTTTAACCACCGTAACCACCCCAAAAAACCACGATTCACCGAAAGCCATCACCGAAAGCCCAAAATTATCGCCAACAACCTCTCTTAAACTGTGAATTTTTTAATTCACTTTCTCTCTCCTCTAATATAAATATCCTCATTTTCTCTCTCCACAAACCTTTAAATAAAATGCGATGTTCGCAAAATATACGTCGTGTATAACAACGTTAGAGCTCAATTCTATTTGGGTTTGTGGGGAACGGCTTAACAGAATCGTGTGTATTCTGTTGACTGCGAAACTGGAAGGCCACCATAGCATTGGAGGGTGCAATGCAGCCACTAAAAAGAGGAAATGATCAGAGTGGATGGGGACGATTTCGCTGGTATCTATAACTACTCTGATCTCAACTGCTCACAAAGATTTGTACTTTCATGCGTGAAGGTACAATTTATTGAAATAATACAACTGACGAAGGGGCACGGTAGAGTTGTAGCACTGACTACACTTGCACTACCAATAATTGTGATGGCAAAAGTCCCTATTTTAGGTTCTAATGGCTTTTTTAGTGTCGAACTCAATCGCAGGTGCTTGACCGCAATCATCGCTTATGCGCGACTTTACTCGGTCTATACTGTAATGTCCATATCCAGAAAGAAGCAGCGCAATTATAGGGAGTGGAGATGCTAGACGCAGGCATAGCAAATAAGCTCAATGGACCATGTAGACATATTGAGCGTTTGAGCGAGCTAGTTGATCTAACGTAAAGGTTCTAGGTGGGATACTTGTTGGATGAGTTGGACTTGAACATGAGCAAGAGACCCACGGGGATGGGTAGTGTAATTGATATTGAGGAACTTAAGATGACTTTTTCTGCGGAATTAAAAGAAATTTAATGATAAGAAACAACTGAGCAGGGAGAGAATATTTCCTAACACAGAAAACCCTCAGACAAACGCCAAGAGAGGAAAAAAAACTGATGGCTCTGATGAGTGACAATACCAAGACTTTCTTCTTTGTATATATAATAGGGATGTCACATCCTAATTTACACAATTAAGACACTCTGTTCTCATGTTCTCAGAGTATACTTTCTTGAACCTCGTAATCCAAACCGACCTCTGTTGGTCACACTCCTCGAAACATCGATTCTATGGAATCCTCGGCTGATGAATCTCTCTCACACACACGCTTCAATCAAATAGAAAGAAGCATTACAACTCGATGGTAAACAATTCTAAATGCTATGGCAACAATATGAATAAAGCTCTGATTGAATTCTTTGCCAAGGTGTGTCTTTGTTAATTTCAACTGAGTTATATTTTATAATTGATCATTGAATGCCGTAGGAAGGCAAGCAGTCAAGTCCACTACCATTCACTACTCCCTCTTTATAGTAGGAGTAATGCTTGTAGTGGAACTTGACCAACAAGCTTCATTAAACTCCACGATCTCCACTAATATCAGATTATTAGCCGTTTTAGTTCTTAAAATCTCAGGTCAGTCGGAATCGCACCACGTTTCTTCAAAACAGACTTTTATCTATTCTTAAAGGGCTTTCTTTTTACAAATCCAGTTAATCAGAAAATAAAAAGCAGTTTTTAAGTCCAAAAAAGATAATAACATAATAGTTTTAAGAAATTATTTCTACAGAAAATAATCTTTAATATTTTATAAAAGAATTTTATTTTATCAAATCCATATTACAATACCCTAGGCTTATGTAGAAAATATCTTTTCATTAATACGGATTAAAATTTCATGTAATAGATTAAATCACAAACTAATATTATTTTCCTTTTTATCCTTGAGCAACTATATTCATGTATCTTCACCAAGGAACTAGAACCCTAGTACAATACATCTACTGTACCACAATGTCGAAGTCATCTTTCCAAAGGAACTCAAACCTTCTTGATTTCGAACTTTCTTTCCTTGAAGTTGCATCCATACATCTTCAAGTTAAGTCACAGAACTTTCTTCCTTCTTCCTAAGGATGTCCTTGCTCCATTAAGACTTCTTGAAACCTGAACCTATAATCACATCCACTAAACACACCGATAATTAGATATTAACATAAGAGTTTGCTTTCTTGGTTTGGAGCTGCCATTCATCAAAACTTAGGGTTCAACAACTCATTGAGTATACTGAAACAATGACTTGCTCTAAATGGATAAGGCGATCCAACTTTGTATGTTCAGTAATATTAAAGAATGTGTGAAAAGGCCTAGAAAACCGGTTGTCCATAATCTATACTCTTTTAAGTTGTAACAAGTAGGATTAAATTCCCGATCTTATTTAAACAAAATATACCAAAGCGTTTGAGACAAACATATACTTAATATATATACTTTATATTAGAAATACAGCTGAGGAGAGAGGGTGGGAGAGTGAGAGAGAGAGAGAGGAGAGAGAGAAGGAGAAGAGGAAGAGGGACGATGAGTCAGGTCGAGAGAGAGTAGGAGAGAAGTCAACCGTGAAATACATGATATGAAACGTGGAAAAACCAAAATAAGGGATAATTTTACATTTTAAGGGGTAATACAAGCAGTAAAGGGTACAACAGAAACTTTCAGCTTACTATTGTATCGAACAGTACATCGTTGTACCCCTTAACCTTCATTGTGACCCACATTGAAATACAAAGTATTACATAAGATAAATCGTGACGCTCCCATCTCCAAATCTACGTCAAGATTAAAAAGTTTTTAGTTTCAAACCTAAGATTGTGTGTTTCACATGATCCTATTCCTATTATATATATATATATTATAACTAATGATAATATATATAATATATATATATTATATATATATTATATATATTATTATATTTAGGATCAAATGAGAACACCCTTAAAATGAGAAGGTGTGAGAAGCAATTCCTGGCCATTAAATTTTAAATCTAAGGCTGATATTACCTTGAACAATAATGAAATGCGACGGTTTTATTTTATTCATTCAATTCATATCTTCCGTACGTCAAATTAAATTTCATTTTTTTTTCTCTCTTTTCCTTCTTCTTCTACTACTCTCAAGCGACTTCAAGCTTCATCTTAATTTGGCCATTTTGCTTCGCTATTTGCGTCAATTCGAGTGTAATTGTAAGTTTCTTTTCTTTGAATTCAAGCTTTTAATTTTAATTTATGCATCAATTTTGATTGTTTTATTTAACCCTAGTTGCATAATTAGTTTTTTTAATTCCATTATTCTTACTCATTTCTTTCTTTTTGATTTTAATAGTATGTTTTTCTAATTTCGTACCGTTCATATTTCGTCCAATATTTATTTGTTTTTATGATGATGAAAGAAAAATGCTTCAATGAATTATGTTTTACTCTGTGTTGTTGCTTCGTCGATGACGTTTCAAACTATTTTGTGTTTATGCTTTGATTTTGTTTGTAATCTAATTGTTCTTTTGTAGATTCTTTACCAGTTCTGCTCAAACAATGCATGTGAATATATGTGTAGATTTTGTGTTATTAGCGATATTTGAATATGTATTTTTTTTAATATTTTGGGCGGAACTGACATTTGACATAAGAAAGAAAGAATAGGTCTGATTTGTGAAGTTTGTCGCTTAAGCATAGTAAACTATTGAATACAAAATATACAAAGGAATGCTGAGATGCTTATACTAGCTTGCGGGCAAAGCACAAAGTTGCGCAGTGGCCTTACGCAGCATGGCAATGGCCTGAACCTGCTTTGCTTGTGTTGGGCAAACTTGTGTTGGCTGTGTAGCTGGTGTTAACTGCTTGCCTGATTTGTTATGTCCTCAGGATTAGGGGACTCCCTTTTGTAGGCACTCTGAGTACAATCGAGGTAGTGATAGGATGCCACCCCGATTGTGTGTTGTGCTGCCACAATGGGCTCCCGCATTACTATCGCACCATCATTCCCTTGAAATCCAATTACTGAGCTATTCATGTGAAATATTATTGAAATATCTGCACATTTACCTTAAAATATATGCACAATTCACTTGAAATATTTGCACATTTTCCATGAAATATATGCACATTTATCTTTACAATTCATTTTTGATCTATGATTTTGTTTCATGTTTTCTATATTGATCAAAAGGAGTTGATAAAAGGCTTTGTATATGTGTTATTCAAAGTACAACTTTAAGTTATCAAAGTGTAAAATTCAAATGTGATGTATAGGAGGTTAGTGTTGACGATTAACATAATTTAGATTTTTCAATGTTCATATTTAACTTATCCACTTCCTTTAATTTTTCATTATAAAGATTTTCTTGTAAGGCTATTAGCTCAATGGTAAGAGCAATGTGTAATAGTGCATCATGGTGTAGGTCGAGTCCTACATAGCCTAATATTATTCTTATAAATAAACTACACAACACAAACTATTCATCTTGTAAGCTATTATCCATACATAGTTTTCTTTTCAAAATGATTTACAATACCAACAGTTCAATTGTTACAAAGTGATTCAAATTCTCAATCTTTCTTAATGTCTCATTAATAATTAACCTAAAGACAGTACTCGTTAGAATAACTTCAAACGCAACTCTAGAGTATAAGAGCTTCCACAAGTTTGGAAGCAATGTCAACTTCCCAATAACTCCCATCAGCGTTCAACGATTCTTTCAATTTTAGGACTTTTTATGTATTGAATTTGGTGTAGCATGACAATTAGGAATTGTGCCTGACATATGTACAAAACAATAATAAGTATAAGTTGTAACTAAATATATTGCATTATTTTCTAGTCAACTGTGCATAATTTTCACCGTAATTGTGTATATTTTTCCTTGTAACGCACATATATTTATGTCAAGAGAGCATATAAATTTTTCTCATCGTCCAACTTGAATTATGGATGTAAATGTGTTGTTACTACACAATATTATGCATTGTATATATCTTGAAATGAAGCCTATGTAGGATTGAACTACATTCTCTGATAATAAAGTAACAATGCTCTACCAAATTGAGCTAATAGGGATGCTTTTTTTGTGAATGCTTTAATTTTAGTTGACCAATGAAGTAAAGAAGAAATACTACTAATTGAGCATTAAGCCTCCAAATCAATGTTTACAAACCTCATGACAAAATGAGGATAATTTTTCAAGCCAATAATTTCTATCACCAACAAAACTACTACTACTCTAAGTTTAGCTTAAGTTCATATGCAACCCTGATTGTCATCCCCGTTATAGAAGAATAAGTAACAAATCTTGACACAGATTGCTCAATAAAAAGATAAAACATAATCATTAGATTCATACCAAGTTTTTTAGGAAGGAAAACAATACCCTTCCATTAAATGATTATACACATAGTATATATTCCTCTGTTTCTTTTGCCAAAAAATATTCTCTGTTTCTAAGAATATCCTTAGGAATCCATGTAATGAATTGACCGCTCATGAAATTTTAAAACTTAATATGATTCTGTTGTAAGGATCTTCGTTTCAAAATTAATTACTTTCTTGATAACCAACTCGCCAATATTCTTTTCGACCTTGCATAACCATTTCCATTAGTTTATTTTGTAAACATTAAGAAACCGTTATTCTATTGCACACATAATTTTCAATGTAACATGGCACCTTTTTATCCCATTTGTAGTGATGAGGTATATTAACACCACAATACCTTTGCATAATCTTATATAGATTTTCTAGGTCACCAAGCCTTCAAAGACCATTTTTACATGAGGCTTTTGTCATTGAACATTAGGAAACCCATTCCCTAGTTCCTTTGTTGAGTTTAGCATACTCGGTCTCAAGGACTTTTGATGTACTTTGTTGGTGAAGTAATCCCCCAGATTGTTGTATGCAACCTATGAAAAACCAACTAATTTAGGATAAGTAATTGCTACAAAAAATTATTGCATTTTCTGGTCAATGTCATATATTCTCTGTAATTTGCATATTTCAAAGTCAATATGACATATTTCTCACTGCATATAATGTTTGATGATATGTGCATTTTAACATTATTAAGGCATATATTTTTAGCATCAATGTGGCAAATATTTCCCATTAACTGTGCCAAATATTTTAAAGTCAATGTGCAGCAAATATTCTATGTAATGCACATCGTAACAACAAATTAGTAATACTCTGTTGTATACTCTTTCTGTACTGTGTTATCAGTTGTCACGATTAATGAAAGATTTAATCAGTAAATTTACATATTTACAGTGATAAACCAAAGTAGGCATCCATATTATTATGACATGGCATTAAATTAAAATTTCTTATTAGTGATTTACACTAGAACAAAAATCAAAACAAAAAATTAGTTTAATAAAATTATGAATAAAAATAGTCATTTCATCAAATATATAAAATTAACGAGTTCATTTATGAAATAAAAATTATAAATAGAAACAATTTGAATTCATCAAAATATATACAAGTTCAATTGATATTACAAACCTTGTTCAATTTCTGAATTTGAAGATTCTCCTCAATCTTGTGTAGACATCTTAATCGATAATCACAGTCCTTAATCGCATAATTCAATCAATCGATCATGTGATCGAACAATCAATCGAATAAAATCGAATTAATCCGCCAAGCTTTTAATCGTTCGCACAATTGTTCCAGAGGGAAGAGAGAGAAAGTGTTGATCTTTAGTTGAAGTGTAATTGCCATGCGATGAACTGATTGTGTGTTTCCACTAATGTCAATTGATTAATTTAGAGCCTAAAAATCTCAGCCATTGATGTTATAAGATAAGGGTTGGCTGATTGCTCTCACCTTTCCTCATTTTAAGATTTCTTCTCATTGGATATATATATATATATAATATATAATATAATATATATATATATGATATATATATTATATATATATATATATATATATATATATATATATATATATATATATATTATTTATATATATAATATATATATAATATACTATATCATATAGTAGGAATACCTTAATACTAATATACCATTACTTGGTGAAATAGTACCCTCACAAAAACAGATTGTTCCACGTTATTAGGCTTCTATATGTAAATACATTAGTTTCATCGCAGCAACACATTTGAAACCCATGGCTTTAGCGCCTGTGTGCTAGAGTGTCCTTCATTTTCTCCTGAGTTGTTAGAGCCATTGTTCTCTTGGGTGGATATGATAATCCATTTGAATCCAACTAACTGCTATCCGTAAGAAAAAACCTACTCATTAATAAAAACAGATCAATATAGTATAGAATCGTTTAATGAATAAATTTCTAGGACAATAAATATTTATGAATTTACTGACTACTTTGGATATATATAATTACAAATCTATAAAAACTAATATCTGATTTAACTAGACATATTTCATACTTCAATCTCACGGGTCGTTGCAAATAATACTGAGAAATTAATTTCACAGAAAGCGCTAGATTGATCTCGTTATCTCCCTAAAATACGAATAAACAAGAGAATTCCCGTATATGAAAGAAGTTCTGAATCTGTTATCTATCTACAATATTTAATATAGTACTATAGTATAATATAACGATGATATATATGATAATATATAAATAGAAAATGATATATACTATTAGTATATAAATAACATATATAGAGAAAATAAGATAGATTAATAATATATTATAATATATGAATCATGTATAGTTTTCACATAATTATATTTAAGTATTTCCTTAAAATCTTGTTTAACTTGCAGAGTATCAATCATAAATGAATCTTGGAGAATGATAAGTAAATCTAGTAGCCCATATTATCTGGATCGCAATACAAGACATAATAACTGTCACGTATTGACTTAAAATCGATACCTTGTCGTCCGTCTGGACAAGTAAGCACATAAATATCGTTAGTATGTAGTAGATTAAATTAGTTATAGTAATTAAGCAAAGAAGAGATGTTAAGTATGATATGAAACAGAAGAGTAAGTAAAGTGATATAATACGTAGACATATTGTTAAGCTGAAAAAGTATAGATCGTTTCGAAGGCATTAGTTATAGTTTAAGAACTTGTAATAATTAATTAGTAGTAAAAAGATCTTGCTGAAAGATATTGAGCAATATCCGCAGGTACCGAAATCGCTGTCGATTCGATTCGAAGGCACTAGAACGTATTTGTTGTTTGTAGCTAGCAAAGAGATTTAAGTGAGAGCAGTGAAGAGTATGTGAAGCTGTACGTATGAAGTTGGTCGAAAATGGGCTAAAGGAGGTATTTATGGTACGAAAAGGCAAGACGACTTATATACGCTCAGAGGAGCGTAATTCGCTCGAAGAGCGCTATAATACGCTGGCAGTAGTATTAACGTTCAAAAAGAGCATATATACGCTCAAAATGAGCGTATATACGCTTCAAGAGACGTATATACGCTCTCAGAGCGTGATATACGCTCGATTATTTCCTTACTCTTTACAATTTGATTCTTCTTTATTCTTGGATGTCCTTTCTCGGTTGGATGAACCTAGACACCCCTTTTGCAATATACGGTTCTAGGGGGTTCTAGAACATTCCATGTATTTTTGGTATTTTCAAAGTATTTCTGATTTTTTTGTATTTTTGTGTATTTTGATTTTTGTAAATATTGTAAAATTCATTAAAAATTATAAGAAAATCTGAAAAATAATCTAAAAATACTGGTGAACTCAGAAAAATAGAGAAAGAATGCACATGAAAAGTGGAAATCATTAAAATCACCAGTATAAATTATTTTAAAAACTCCTTAAAACTAAATAGAAAAATATCTAACATAGAATAAATTAAAAGAAATAAAAGAAATTACTTTCTTTGCCTCTTTATTTGAGACCTTGACACAATGATTAGAGCTTATCAATATTTCGACTTTTACGAGTTCAACTGCTGTCTTTTCATAATCAATTGATCAAAAAACGTGGTAATGTTTCATCTCAGTTACTCATTTGGGGAGACACATTTGGGTGTTTACAAGGACACAAAAGCTTTACATCTTTACATGAGGCTCAAAAGTCTATGCATACTGACCGCGGATAGGTGTTGATTTGAAGGAGTATGAAGCACAACAAGTCTACAAGTTAGCTCATTCTAATTACCTAGTTTCTTGCCAGCAGAAAACAAGTGTGAATGTATATAAGCTGGAGATGAGAATAGTAAAGTTGTTTCATGCTAGCTTAAAAATGCGACTGAACTCCAATAGATAAACACGAATACAAGATGCAAACGGAGCAGCGGATACAAGATTATGGAAGGTGAAATAGGCTTTTGTTGACCATTAGTCGCAACTTCATGACTGTGTTCCTCAGACTAGAAAATCATTTTCGATGAAAATTGTTTCACCAAGGGAGAGGTACTTACAGAGGCTCATAAAGCTTAGCTTATCACTTGACTTTTTCGAATTAAGAGATAAAGCTTCCCTTGGTCGTGTATTGGTGATGATATTATACTATTATGTGAAGGACTTCTTCACACATGAGGAATGTTAAAAGCTCTCAATAGGCACTTCATCACCCTTGTTCCAAAGGTTACTTGCCCGGCCAAAGTTAGTGATTATCGGCCTATTGCCTATTGCTCAGTCATATAAAACAATCACTAAACTTATTTGCACCAGGTTGAGTAAAGTTTTTCCTACATTGTGTCACAAATCAGGGACTTATATTGCAGGTAGGAGCTCATTAATAATATATCTCTTTGCCAGGATCTTGTGAAGCACTATTCTCGAAAGAATGCTCCAAAAGGGTGTTGTTGAAAGTTGATCTCAAAGGCCTATGATACTATTACTTGGATTTTTTGTATGAGTTTTATGATTGCTTTTGGTTTCCCTACTAAGTTTATCTAGTGTATTAAAGCTTGCCATTTTCCACTGTTAGCTTTACAATTTTGATGAATGGTAACACTTGTGGATTTTGGACTTCCAAGAGAGGCTTGAGCAGGGTGACCGATGTCACCGTTGCCTATTTGTACTTTGCATGGAGTATCTCACTAGAGTGTTCAAGTATATAGCACTAAGAAAGCTTTTAGTTTTCACCCACGTTGCAGAAGTCTGAAACTAAATGCCTTATGTTTTGCGGACGACTTGATGCTTTTTTGCAAAGGTGATATTCACAGTTGCCAACTTCTTTTGCAGGGTTGAAATACTTTGAGAAGACTTCAGGACTTGCTACAAATAGGGCTAAATCTGATTTTTATGTGCTAGCATGTCTAAGCAGTTGAGTTGAGCAGATTTGTCATACTTCTGGCTTTTATGAAAGGAAGATGGCCTTTTCGATATTTGGGTGCCCTTACAATCATAAGAAGCTATCTCTTGTGATTGTGATAAGCTGGTGGAAAGATGGTGGCTAGAATTCGCACTTGGCAAACTAGGACCTCTCCTTTGCTGGCAGGCTTCATTAGTCAACTCGATTCTAATGAGTATTTGCACAAACTGGCTTCAGATTATGGTGCTTCCAAAAGTGTTATTGCAAGAATCAATCGAGATTTAGAACCTTCTTATGGCAAGGGAACAACTCAAGTAGACAGATTGGGTATGTGAAGTGGTCTAAAGTTGCACACCTAGAAAGCTTGTTTAGGTGTGAGGCACTTGGAGATTTGGAATATGGTTGTTGTTGGGAAGCTAGTATGGCGTATTGTAGAAGGAGGATAATCTTGGGGTCAAATGGGTACATCAAGTGTATATTAAGAATCAAGTTGGTAGATTATAAGCACCACATCAAGGGAGCTGGATTTGGAGGCTTATTTGTCACACAAAGACAGATTGCTTTAACTTCATCTTGCATTGGCAGCCTAAACCTGATGGGAGATTAGCATCAACAAGGCTTATAAGTGCATCATCACTCAGGTGATAGTGTTCCTTGGCAACACTTGGTCTGGAATAGACTCTCTCTTCTTAAACACAAGTTCTTTCTGTTGGATCCTTGTCTAGAGTCGAATTCAGGTAAAAGATACTTTTTTTAGACATGTTATTAGCCTAGATGACAGTTGTTGCCTTTGTTCTTCAATTTATAGAAACATATGAGCACTTGTTTCTGCACTGCCCTTTTAGCAAGCAAATCTGCAGGAAGTAAAGGTTGGCTTCAAATCTGCAAAGATTGGTCTTCGCATACTGACTCATTAATTGGTGGACAAGAGATGGGAGTGGGAAATCATTTGGAAGCAGGTAAAGGGTGCCATTTTGCAGCATGCATATACACAACATTTGGAAAGGCACGAAATCAAGCATTCTGGAAGCAGACTGTTCTTTTTGTTAGTAGTAGCAGTAGCCTTAAGGATTTGCAGTTTGTAATTAGATGTAGGGTGAAGTTAATATCAGAAGCTAAATTTAGTTGTAAAATCAAGCTTGGTTGAGTTTTTCTTGTAATTAGTTTGCTCAACTCCTCTCGGTTAGGGTGCGTTCCTAGAAGGGATGCTAACCTTAGTTGGAGTTTCAGTGTATTGGTTGTTTTGTAATAGAATGTTTTCTTATTTACCAAAAAAATTGATCAGAATTTTTTTCCTAAAAAATGAATTAATCTAAAATTTCTAAAGAAAATTATTCTCTCCTTATTTGCTTAACAGTGAGATGTTCCAAAACATACTAAATTTTATTGGGTTCAACACATATAAATTATTTTTAAAATGAAATTTGTTAATACAAAAAATTGCAATTAAATTTTGAATATTATAAGCAGGAGTACAGAAGTTTAATTGGCCGAAAATTGATTTGATATAAGAAGAATAGATAAATGAATTTTCATGTAATTCACAACCATTAAAGCCAAAATAGAAACCTTAAACCCATTTCCTCTTGTATCAATTGAATTATATTTGCAACCTCTAGATTCACTCTTTAATTTTCGCTATTTTCAACATCTATCTATATAATAATATGACTTGATCTATCGCATAGCCCTGATTTAATAGGACACTCGGAGATGCAAATCAAAGTTTGGCCACAAAAAGTTAAATGGAAAGGTGAAAGAAGAAATAAAAATTAGTTGTATAAGAGGAAAACTCGTAAAAAAAAAAGGAAATATTGTGTATTTGGGATTTGGCTTTTGTTCAGTTACACAGTTAAGAATTTTATGACTACATGTGCAAATTGAAATGTGGTGTATATGGTCTTTTGATATTGCATGATATTTAAATATAAATCTGATAATTACTTTTGGATAGCTAGAGTGAAAGAAGCGTTACTTATATCAATCAAGCAACTTTTGAATCTAGCCTCTAAATTCAAGGTGAACATGTTACCCCATTTTTATAATGGGTTTTTCCTAATGGTATGTCTGAGTTTTAGCGAATTCTCATTGGTATGTCTAAGATTTTTTTATTCTCATTGATATGCCTGAGGTTTAGGAACCGATCCAAATATAGAATTATTAAATTAAAAAAGTTGCGTTTAACCACCGTAACCACCCCAAAAAACCACGATTCACGAAGCCATCACCGAAAGCCAAAATTATCGCCACAACCTCTCTAAACTGTGAATTTTTTAATTCACTTTCTCTCTCCTCTAATATAAATATCCTCATTTTCTCTCTCCAAAAACTTTAATACCACCACTGATCATTTCTCAACTACGCACACTATTCGGGATTTCGCTAATGGCTTGCGATGATTCGTGGTGGTTTGGGTGGTTACAGTGGTTAGACGTTACTTTTTAATTGAATAATGCTATATTTGGGATGATGTCTAAACCTGAGGCATACTACTGGGAATAAAAAAATTCAGGCATACCAATGGAATTCGCTAAACCTCAGACATGCCATTGGAAAAAACCCTTTCATAATTTGTATATAGAGAACCTCTTACAATTGGAGATTAATATTTGGGATGATTTGATGACGTGATCGCTAATATCGTTCGCGATTCGGTTTTACTTCATTGTAGTCAATTGTGTGTGTGTGTGAAAATTTGTTATATGAGGATATTTTATAATACAAATTGATTTAGCTCCAAAGTAAAGTGTAGGAAATGAGAGGGGGAAAAGTACTATAACGTGACATGTCATGTGTCAATTTTGGAGCAAAAATAGTTTTTTTTCTTAATAACATGGTTACGGGAAATTGAAAGGAAAGTTGGTATGCGACAACTTTTTTTTTGGTTTAAAAAAACTTGTTTAATTATTTGTATT
>SNQN01009825.1:5482-17691 GCA_008642245.1 Bassia scoparia
AAGGTAATTTCTCCCTTAATTCCAACGAAAGTGAACAAGCTAAGAAAACAATGTTCCTTCTCCTCACATGGACGAGTAAAAACATGTTCTTACCTTACAAGTCACATGTTCCTATCTCTCTTTTCATCATGGCTAGAAAAAAATTGGAAAATGTATCGGTTTTTAATTTTTTTCAGACTATAACAAAAAAAGTGCAATACTTTAATCAAGATTGCAACTATCTTACACTAAGATAAAATTCAAAGTTGAATAGTTGAAAATTTTATATAAGTAGCTAAAAAAAACCCTCTGAATTGTAATTTTCATCAGAGATTTTTTCCACCTTTTTGTACAAAAAAACACATTTAAATCTCCCTCACCAATAAATAAGTCTATATATATACCATCCCATTTAAATTTAGTCCAAAAAAGTACAATTTTCATTCTTAAATCAGTCATTACAACTACCCTAATATTAGTCTTCTTCTTTAACGGAAAAAATATAAGCAGTAGCTACAAATTCAGAAACTTCTTCAAGTCAGTTAAGCTTCTTCAACTATATAACATTGCTTTTTCTTGAGAAGTTGTGTTTGTATGTACTACGCATAATATGTACACACTAATCAACTTGTTTGTGTAGGATCATTACTTGCGTAGGTCACAAAACCCTAATCCAATTCAAGAGACCTATGAAATATCCAGGCAAAAAAAAAAGGGTAAGAATTCGTAACTACAATTTTAGTACCTAAAACATGTATTATGCGGCTCATATATTTAGGTGCAAAACTAATTGGTCAAAAATGTATGATGTGGGTAGTATGTAGTTATATACACGTACATTATACTATTTTCAAATTTATTCAATGCAAGAAGAACTTGAGTTATGAGTTTGTGATAGTCAAATGTGATGCTTTTGGACCTGTAATTTATTTAATATTTTTGAAGTTTTGGAGCTGTGATAGTCAAATGTGCAACATATAAAAGCTAGTRCATTACCAATATACCGAAAAAGGGGGAAGTTGATGCTGGTAAAGACTTAGAAGATAATCAGATACGAAATATCATTGCCACWATTATCAATTGTTCTACAATAAAAAAAGCTTTAAAATATGGAAACTAATTTAATACTCCCTCCGTTTTTTAGATGTTCCATATGAAAATGGTACGGTGCTTAAGAATTGATTGAATTAGATAAAATGTTSAGTAAKTTGGGTAAAAAAAGTTGAGYAAGTTAGGTAAAAGAGTAAATGTGTGGATGAAAWTTTTTGGAAGACAATAATTTTGAGTGAATAGATTGGGTAAAGTAATGAAAGTTGACTTTAGAAAGGGAGTAATTCATTAATGTTTGAGTAAATAAAGTAGGTAAAAAGTAAAAAAATTATTTTTAGATTGGTTTGGAACAACTATTTGAAAACATCCCAAAATGGAAACTGAAACAACTAAAAAAACGGAGGGAGTATATTTCATAAAAGCTTTGCAAATGGCATGTACGCATATATGCCGAAATTTCACCAGAACACTCACTAAAACATGCATACACAAATCAGACCAAAAATCTAACCAAAATCTTAGATAAAAATCTAGCCGAAGTCAGAGTTGTATATACTTACATGGTAAGATGCTTGTGAGGCAAGCATCTAGGAAAGAATGTGAGTGAATATGAAAGCAAAAGAAAACCTATATTTTAGTCTGGCACATGAAAAGCATCATGTTGACAGTTAATGATGATAGTGGRATTGTTTACTAAGTAATAGCCAGCTTGTTACTGACCCATTTGTGGTGGGTGCTTCCCCTTGTAAGGAGGCATGGGTTTGCCACACAAGCATTGGTTATGAACATAAGCTGCCACAGGAAATAAMTTTTAAGGTTTTCCTTGTGGTATTTCTCCACACAATTTGTTTGCTCTGAAACTTGCATGCCTCAGGTTTCTGATTCCAAGCAAGCTGTTTGGAATGTTTCCTATGAGGTTGTTGATCGACACGTCCAGCTACTACAACTTTACCAGCATGCCTAAACTCTATGGGATGATCCCGAAAAATTGATTCCGGCGTATGTCAAACCGTTGTAACTTGACAAATTTTGAGAATGAGCTAGGTATATGTGTCCTATAACCTTGTTTCYTCCAAATGACAAACACCAAAAAGATGGCTATGAAAAAGAAAAATAAAAGACAAAATTTGAAACTGCACTATAAATTCAAGGATTACCCYAAACAGTAATTTTTTACAGAGGTCAAGAAACTATAGGCTCTTAAGGCTTTTAAAAGAAACCTCACCGACAATATAGAAAGATGAACCTAAAGGTATTTCTTCAACCATTGCAACGACTTCCTCRTCATCATTTTCAYACGCTAAAAGATCACCACCATTCGATTGATTCAAACTCGCTCTTAAGGACATAATGCAACATTTKCCCCTAATTGATAGAAATAAATGACCAAATTAATACCTCTTATTAAACATGTACAGTCATACTATTAAYGAATTTTTAGAAATCTATCTCATTAGAAAGAGGTAGTAGTCATTTATTTTCAAGGAACACATTGAAAAATTTCTTCATAGGATAAATTTAATGTACACAACAAAGATACGAAAGTCACACAATATCACACAAATACACAATGTATCACCTCTACAATTCACTTTGTCCCCAAAGATGTGTTAGGTAAGATAACTGAAACAAAATTGTATCTTTCATCACTGAAACAATCTAGAATGGACTGAACACAAGTATTCTCAACAGGTTACGCTACCTACTTTTATCTCTTCACATTCCATCTTTTCTGTTGATACCTAAAGCCTACACATCATAAATTTAGAAGTTGAGAACTCCTCCCTATGCAACAATGTCACACACACACACACACACACACACACACACACCACACAATTTCACACAACCACACACACACACACACACCACACACCAACACCCACACACACAACACACCACACACACACACACACACACACACACACACACACACACACACACACAAAACATAACATAACAAAACATAACAAAAATTCAAACTTTCAAATTTAGGAGAAAGGAGATATCATGGCATCTTTCACTACGACGTGTCTTAGCCCCAAATATCTCCTAGACTATAAGATACTCCCTTTTACAATTTTTTCTCTTATTCATAAGATTTAATGTAAATATATGTGTCCATTGAAGGCGGTGTACGCTCTTCATATAAGGTGCGATAAACCAAGTTAGAGAAAAGTAGTTCATAGAAAAATGGATCATAGGTGTTTTGACTATAAAAAAATTGTTGTTTATAAGAGAGTTTTTGGATTGATACAAAAGATTTGCAACACCTGTAAACTATAATCCTTTCCGTGGAAAATTCTGATGAGTCACATTCATATAGAGTTTTAGTTGCATATTTAGTTGCATTTTAGTTCATATAGTTGCATTTTAGGCAATAATTGCATTAATTATCCATTTTGTACTCTATTACGTTTTGTTTGTGTTTCTTAACTTTTCAGGTAATTTTATAGCTATTTGGAAGCTTTCGGAGCAAGATGACGCGAAGTGGATGATTGTTGAAGGAGAGTTGGTGATGGTTGATGTTTTATACAAAGATTTACATCATTTGAAGCTTAGTTGACATTCATGAGGGTAATGGCATAGCTTATTGGGGTTATTATGAACTAGAATTRAAGAAATAGCCTTGCTTGCGGAAGACCAATTTGACCACCTTGCACTATTTTGGTCATATCTCAAGTTGTACTTATCAGATTAATGCAATTCAAGTTGCATTGGAAACTAGACTCAAAGTGCTTCGCAACGGTAGGTCATATRCTTCAGTACAATGTYTGTAGATCAAGTTATGGCCCCTCAAAGTTGACACTGTGGTTYAGGACACGAACCAGCGCCCGATGGTTTTATCTGCTCATTTGTGATCGGTTCTGCTTTGCCCGCTGGGTAACCAACGCCCAATGGTCGGGGACCTGCTGTGTTTATTCTGTTTTTGCTTCTTTTTATTATTTTATGAGGAATTAGAATAGATTACACACTCTCTCCAATACTCATCTAAAAACCCTAACTTCTTTTCTCTCTCTTCTTAGTTTAGATCTAGTACTTCTACTCTCAAATTCTCTTAGTTTTATCAACTTTGCTATAATTTTCTTCTCCGTTAATTCAAGTTCTAAAGGTATTATCTATCAATTTCTACTTTACTTGTTTTGTTAATTGCTTGAATCTCTATCATTGTTGATTGTTAGTTTCAACCTCTCTACTTTTCAATCATGAATTATAGGTTAAACATTTTTATTGATTTGCTATGAATAGTGAGTAGTCTTCTTGCTAGGGCTTTGGGTATCCATGAACAATTAAATGAAATAGTTCTTTTTGTCCATTGATTAGTTTTAAGTTTACAATTGAATTCCTATTATTGATTTATCATTGCTAGCAATTGAATTATGGCCAAGTTTAATTGTGAGTTGGGTATTATGGTTGAATTTGATGTGAGAGGTAAGAAACCACCAAAAGACCAAAGATAATAGGGCATGACGAATCTAGTTTAGAGCGAGCAGCTAGAGGAGTTTCGAGGGAGACTAGATTTGAGAGAATTAGTGAGCCTAATTTGATTATATACTTGAAACTTGTTTAGTTTTCACTATCAAGTTATTTGTTCGTTCATGGGACATTGCACTAGGTTTAGTTTAATTTGAGTCAAGTCTTAAATTTATTTTCGTAGCTGCCTCCTAGTCCATTTATACTCCAACAAGGCTTTCGTACAGTTTGACTTTTTAGAACTAATAGAATCACTTAGCTTCCCTGAGGTCGATCCTACTTCCTAGCTATATTAGTTGGTGTTGTCGTTTATTTTTGACAGTACGCGATAGCATGTTCAATTATCGATGGCTAATAAACGAAGTGTTAATATAAATTCGACCTCACAATTTAAGTACGTCAAGAAAACAGTTCGAAGGACATTGAATAATAGATATGATTTTTTCAAAACACCAGCCAGCATCCATTCAAAACAATAACAATGTGATAAACAAGCTTTGCCTTCAAAGCATTACCAAGGAGATAAAGTTATTTTTCGATCTCGCAATTATGAAAGATACAACAATTATAAACAAATACGTACTGTATCAGGATAGGCCAAACTTTCACATGTGATTTACCATGTGGAATGGAAAACTAAGAATCAAAACTTGAGTAAACAATTCAAGCTTACCAATTTCATCAGATAAATCATAACTAAAATTGTAAAAGTATAGACATTAACCACTAAGAATCCAACATATTCGGCAAAAATAAAAATGAGATAAAAGTTGAACGCAAGCAAGGGCTTCACTTCTATTATATAGTTTTGAAAAGTCTTGGAGACCAAAACTTATGCACAAAGACTAATAAAATAATAGTGGAGAATAGGGAATAAATAATAAGTGAGATAGTAAGCGCCTACATGTGGTTAGGAAATTCAGTGAAATAAGAGTAAGAATAGGATTTATGATTTATCCAAGTAGAACCACTTCTAACTAAGAAGATGTAGAAATACAAAGTTCCCATGAAATGGGCTTTATGAAGATAAAATCAATTGGGATGGACAAGGTGGTTAGCACAAATAAATAATTCTTGGCTCCTAAATCAAGGCTTAACAATGKTCTCATAAGAAAAAGTTTCCTCAATTTTCAAACCATTTTATTTGATAAAATTACCTATTGCACAAATTCCAGAGATGAGAAACACATTGCAACTTGCAATTGCAAAATTCCCAGATGGCTAAAAATTTCAACTCATGAAAATAATTTATAAATAAATAAATGAAGGTCACTCCTACACTTGCTGCTATTCAAAGAATAAAAAAATGGGTTATCTACTTATAATTAATAATGATCAAATTAACTTAATAATGCAGCAAAATCAATCATTTATTACATGGTTGTAATACTTCCTCCGATTCTCTTTAGTGGCAACAAATGAATTTTCACGTATTTCAAGAAAGAAATTTAACAATATAAACGGACAAATTAATCAAAGAAAATTTAACACAATGAAGTTATAATCGCATTCTTCATTGTGTTAAAATAACTTTGAAAAATTTGTTCGTTTACATTGTTAAATCTCTTCTTTGAAATACGTGAAAATACCTTTGTTGCCAATACAAAGAATCGGAGGAAGTATATGATACTATCTACGTGATATCATATTATCATCATTGACTCCCTTCCAGCATTAACAGTGCACAATCATCCAAGTCATGGCTCATGACAAAAACATTTATCAACCAAAGTCCCAACACAGTGACATGTGACTCTAAAGTTGAACCTAACATGCTTCTTATATATTAGAAGTAAAAGTTTGTTGAATCAACAGACATACTTTCAAGCAAAAGGAAATCAAAATCCGAAAATAGTCTTTGTAATAGAGTAAATTGAATATTTAGAAAAGATTGCTTCATTTCTTAAAATTCTAAAGAATTATGATGATTTATCAATAAATTCAATTGGATCATATATATGAGGAATAAAGATAATTCACTGTGACGAGTTAATACAATGTGGCAATTACTTATAGAAGGAAGTAAAATATGAAAGGTATAAAGAGATTGAAGACCACTATCCCCTCCAAATGTGCTCTTCATAATTCTATTCTTTTTAAAATAAGGTTCCCTCTAGTGCCTAATAAATCAATCCACCTATCCTCCCATTTTTAGATCCCACTGACAAGGAAAAGCTACCCCATTACATGATCAACTAAGTACAATAATAAGATGTCAATCGCAGACATAGCATCTTAAAATAAAATGATGAATTTTCACTTTGACTAAAATAGAGATTAAGCCAATTCAATAATGTTGTTACTTCACTCTCTAAAGCCCTCAGAGCTCTTGCTTATCATCAGGAGTTGTATCTTTTGCATAAAGCTGGGCTAAGAATTCCTAATCTTGAAAGATACAGTAACATGCGTGTGTGTGTGTGTGTGTGTGTGTGTGTGTGTGTGTGTGTGTTATATATGTATATTATACCTCAGACATGTTAGTTGTCTTGACACCAAATCGAAAACCACCATCATGATGCATGGACCACTTCTCATACGGAATCTCCATCAAGTATCGACGTGCCTCAACATTTASGGTCCCAATTCTAGTCATSAAGTAATCAACTTTCTTCTTCTGCCTTGCATCGGTCGCCTTGCCAAATAGGTTCTTAACATAGGTGCTGTTAAATCTACTATTGATGTTCGATGCTAGATATSTGGTACAGAACCTATGAAAAGCATGAGGTTGTTCCCAACCGCTTCCAGTCTCATTCATCGAAGCTAAAATTCCCGCATGACGATTCGATATATATGACACAAATTCCCTGTCTTTGGGTGACACGAAGTCTAATGCAAGCCATGAACCATGAACAACTGTCATTGTTTTCACCTTCAACAATAGCAAAAGCAAGTGGGAATAGTTGAAAGTTAGCGTCGGTTCCCATCGCAATAAGCAAAGCTTCCTTGTATTGACCATACAAGTGTGTTCCATCAATTGTGATTAAGGGCCTACAATGAYGAAAACCATCAATTGATGGCTTGAAAGCCCAAAACACACGATCAAATATGCGCACAGAAGGATCTCCACTGTCAAACAATTGCCACTCCACAACAGTACGTCAGTACCTACATTTGATTCCTTCAATGCCTGCATATACTTTGGCAACTCCGATCCTCGTACGACTCCTCCTAATCACCGTAGATGATGTTGATTACCTTATGTTTTGCTAGCCAAGCTCTCTTATAAGTAATTGTAAAGTGAAACTTCTCTTTCACTATCTGAACAATTGTTTTGATCTTCAAAGAAGGATCCACACGAATTAAATCTAAAATAGAATTACAAACAAACTCAGAGGTAAGAAGCTTGTGATCAACACAATCACTCTCTCCTACGCAGTTACTTGCATGAGGGCCATTGTACTTGACAATCTTGAATGTAGGAAGGGCTGGAACTTTGGTTGCCCTTAGCCTCCAAGGACAACTGCATTGTGTTCTCCTCTTACATTCAACCACATATTTGTCTGGCTCAACCTCCACAACTTGAATTGTTTGGTTTCTTGAAATGGAGTAATACTTAATGGCATCTTTCAACTATTATAATGAGTCAAACTCCTGGCCAATTTGAAACTCCCCTTYGGAAYTGAAAGCGGTCTTCCCTGACTAAGTCATCCATGATTGATGAGCGAAGTAATCAACTTCAGGAACATCAATGAAATCTTGTGTTGGTGCACTATCTTTTATAGCCTTGTCATAAGCCTCACTTGAATCTTCATCATTGTGTTCATCACTGTCAATACCACGATCTTCATTCCCAAAAACATCAACATTGTTAGGATCTAGGGAATCTAGGGAACGATATTATTGAATTGCATTTGAAGTACCCGTTTGAGTGGGCGAAGAAAGCTCAGGTAAGTGCTGGTTGGCGAACTCATCATCTACAAGCATTCTAGTGAAAGAACCCATCTAAAAACCTGGGTTGACAAGACTATTAAGCGTAGAAGATTGTTAAGGACTCTACTCTATGAACACTTGTATAGTTGAAGCAGAAGATTAGGAAATGACAATCCACATGGCTCTCGGTGAGTCGTTGCCRTCCAAAGGAATAGCTACATAAGACCCTAGCATTGGATATCTCATCAATATTTTCAAGTTCACCAAGCTAGGGTCACAACTCACGACCTCGTAGAGCAATTTCAAAATATCACAGAAAGACATCCGAGAGTTGACGAAAGCAAACTTTTGATTGCCTCCCCTATAAAACACGTCACCATTACCTTGTAAAATTCTCCACCCCAATAGCAATAAAGAGGAAAGTGGGGTATATTCATGTTTTAGTAATACAATAATTTATTCTAATTAGTTTTATGAAAAATAATAGAATGCTACAACTATGAACTACACTTACTACAGTGTATAATAATTCCAGAGTAAAGTATACTACATTTCTTAAAACATAAGCTATGAAATGTATTACAAACAACCACAAACTACAAATCTACTAGCAGGGAATTCAATAATAATTCAACCCATTACATAGTAGAAGCATATCAGAGCATTTATAATTCAATCTCACATTTAGTGAATACTCAAATTCATATTTAATAAAATTGTTTGAAAGTTCGCCAATACACGTGGAGTTGCAAAGAATTGCATAGTCGAATTTGCAAAACAATCTGGCATGCAAATAAACAGCCATTATAATTCCAATCTCACATCTACGTGAGATACTCAATTAATTAAACTAAAATTGCAAAAAATTCAAATAGAGTGAATGAACATGCATGTCTACTACTATTCACATTAATTGTATTTGCTCAATTGAAACATTGAATTGCAAACAATGCAAAAATGCATACATGAATTATACAATTGCATAGTAATCCAGTGAATTGCAAAAAAAAAAACATTAGGGAAATAGTAATATTGAAAAAAATCTAACTTAAACAATTCGAATTTAAAACATGATTGTTTGCAAAACATCACAATACCAACAATAATTCAACAACTCAATTTTAATTGAAAGAATTGGGAAAAGGGGAAAACAAACMGGTTTTGCAGCCAACTTCCACTTCGGTTGAGTCGGGCGTAGGAGAGCAAGGGGTTGACKGCGGCGTGCAGCACTCTGGCGTAGCAACGTCAGCAACACTCCGACGTAGAGGGGCGACGGACAAGAGAGTTGATTCGAGAGTGAGGAGTTGGGGTTGAGACATATATGAAGTACAGAGTATTTCTTGAGAGCATACGAAGTATTTGTTCTGACACTTGATACGAATACTTCCTTCAAGTTCGCTTTTGTTGTTGTTTAGTAATGTCAAAACTGCCAACTAACATAACGGTCTTCAAACTGAAACCACTAACTCACTTGGTTGTTTTGTTAAAAAATCGGACAAAAAATACATTAACTCGATGACGCGGACGACTTTTTGGGAAAKTTAGAAAGTCTGAGTATATTTGYAGAATTGCAAACAATACGGACATTTTTCTAGGAAAGCGCTCTTTATAATGACAGGCCAGTGATGAAAGTTAAAAGTTCAACTGTTCCACGGAAAAGCGTTGGTTATCAATGATATTTCGAGGCTTTTGTTGAAGACAAAACAATTAATACTCCAGAAAGTACAGAAGAATTAAACAGATGATACCCTTAGTCAAGCGGTTCTGTATATTGTCTTTCTTRCTTCTCCCATATTACTCTTACTACTATTTGTAGCCACCAAGATGGCTTAGATTCTGGTTGGCTAAGGTTGTCAAACCAACTAMTCAATGGTTCTTTCGTCGTAAATATTTGTCTACCTTATATATTATCGAACAAAAAAGCTGTGAACCACAGWTCAAGCTTCCAATGATGTTTTTTATGGTTTACACAGTTCTGTGCTATGAAATCTTGTTGTCATGAATTGCTGCTTTGCTATTAATCCAAGTTTAGGAGTGATATTTTTTAGRGATTAAGATTTTAGAAAACTCTGTTTACGCTCTCAATGAATTGCTTTTAGTTAGATGTATCTTTTCTTAAACTTAAAGCGTGATTTATAGTTTTCAAAATCTTTTTCTCCAAGAAAAGTAACTGTGTTCCACTACTCCACCACGTACCTATGTTCCCACTAACACTTACAGTGTTCYTGAACTTAACCCATGATTCCATTAACAACCGTTACATTGTTCCTGAAATCAATCGACTAAGTCCAACTTCTMTCCACTTCCCACCTTTATGGCTAGTAGATAGAAAGTGGGAATTTAATTTGTTTTAAGATATTTTCCAAAACATTTATTAATTTTTGATAAATAAATATCCTTTGATAAMTAAAATCTTTTGTAAAGATAAAATTATATTTAAACTTATTAATTAATTTTATCTTAACTAATCAATTTTAAATCTCACAAATTAAATACATATTACGTGGAGTGAAGATATAATGATATAACCTAGTTCCTTTTGTATTGGAACTAGTTCCATTTGATTGGACCTAGTTCCATTTGAATAGGAACTCGTTCCATTTAATTGGACCTAGTTCCATTTGATAGGAACTCATTCTATTTAATTAGACCTAGTTCCATTTGTATAAGAACTCGTTCCAGACCTAGTTATTCTATTATCATATTGAACCTAGTTACTAGTTCCTTTCATATTGAACCTTGTTCCATTCCCAAGTTCTTTTAACAAATCAAACTAATAACAAACTCATGCTACTTGATTGATCTGCAACACTCTAGATTTGCTTCCTTGTTTGTCTGACATGATTCGTTGCACTTGTCGAATACTCCTTCAACAATTTCTCCACAATTAATCATGACCTTAACACACTTAGAAAAAAAGATTAAAATGTTTGCCTTCTTTGGTACAAATCGTATCTATCTGAAACATAGGGGTCAACAATATTCCCTTCCTTTATGATGACCAAATACTAAGGCAATAGGTAATCAGAAAAAAAGAATAAATCAATAAAATTACATATGCAAAAAAAAAATGCATTGGAACATTTTTCGTTGATACAAAAGCTAAAATATACGCATGAGTGAAAGAGAAAGAATAAAGAAATGGAAGAAAAATGGATAGCAAAGAAAAAATAGCAGTATACGTGAATCGAATGCAGTTGGAAGGTGATGATTTGTTTTTTTGTTTTTTTTTTGCGCAAAGTGCTAATTTATGGATAGTAAGGGTATAGTCTGTTGCAGTAAATTTTTCCCTTTTGGACTTATAAATAAAGAAGAATTCAATCACACAACCAGTTAGGAGGTAAGTGAAAGAAATTCAAGTATCCATTAACCCGATATCGTATAATTAAGCCATACGCAGCATAGCAGATCTAGATTTACGTTTGTGTGTGGTTGCCAAATGATCAGTAGTCTGAGCAGAGTTACCAGACACAAAGAAAAACAAGAAAATATAGTCAAAATATTTATGTAAACTAGAAAAGAAAATAAAAAAAATAAATAAAGGAACTAAACATCATCATCATTAATGGAGTTTGAAAGAAACTGTGCTATGGTTCACAAGCTTTTTGTGGTGGTGGTATTTTTTATTTTGACAATATTTCATGGCATGATGACTTTTTGTGAAACTGGAGAATTGAATACTGAGAGATGGTCTTCTGCTTTTTGTTAATATCAAAATCCATGGTATCTACCATGTGTTTCTTTGTTATTTGAGGACATTGAACATAGAAGTAGTGAAACATACGGATAGATACTTTATGTTGAGTCGACACTATGATGGCAACCGGGAGGATAGG
>SNQN01009826.1:6807-23959 GCA_008642245.1 Bassia scoparia
GATTTTATCGTGATACATTTGCAACTGCCTTGTTTGAATAAAATGAACTGATTGTAAGATAAATCATACATCCAGTTGACTTCTTCACAACTCTCGGGTCAATCTGTGATCATCATTATATTCCCTATGATATATTTATTAAATCATTCGCAAATTAACAATATAAGAAGGGAAGGAGCAATTCAAACTCTTAAAGGTAGAATAGAAGAAGTAAAATATGTAGAAGAAAGAAACACTGAATTTGAGAAGTGAGAGGGAACCGAAAGCGAATGCACGGCGCATCGCCGTTCGTTGTGTGGAGAGAAAAAAATCAATAATGCACTTCGGATCATCACAGCAAGATAATATGATCCTTACCTACTCAAACCTCCATTTTATTCTGGACTTTTCTATTTACCAACTCGATAAACCATGTCTCATCGAAAAGATAACACATCAAAAATTACAGTATAACCACTTAAGAAAAATAATTACTCACTTGCTGTAAGCAGGTTTCTCTGTGACCCCCAAGATATCTCCAAGACCAAAGATATCTGAACATGAAATTAACAGAAAAAACAACAGACCATCCAGACAAGTAACCATGAAAAATACTAGATAAATAAAATCCTGCATTAACATTCTTCGCGAGCATATAAAAGATTCTACACACATCAAATAATGTCCACGCCAATGACAAATAGTGCATCACGTATATGACCACCTGCAATTCATCGTTCTTTTAGAGCAGCCCTCGTCGCAGACAAACATAAACATGACACCATAGCTTATAGCCCTATGTATCGATAAATATTATACCTTGGCAGTTATCATGCTTTCCCCCTTGAGCGACACCTTCTCAGCGCATATTCTACTACATGCAACAGGCGGACAATAAGCAAAGAAACGTCTATTAGCCTAAACAATTTCAAACTTCAAGCAATATAATCACGCAAGAATAGCTAGCAACCTAGCGCACCAAACACCAGCCATCTGTAGTTCATGCAAACCTCACTCTAATAACATTTCAAAATTCTTACGATAGGATTTTTCATCAAAACCATCCCTACACTCCGCAACAATGAGCATCATACCAACACCACCCCTAACATTTACATTCTATTGTTTATGTTTGACCACCCGCCACATGCTTCAATGCAATGTAGTCTCACTCACAAACCTCATTAAAACCACCAAAGTTAAGAATAGGATATCAATTCACATAGCACACTTTATACGATCCTAACACCCAATAGAATAAAGGGCATCATTCTCCAATACACTCCTAAACACTAACAAACAATTAAATCTAAAAAACCATCTAATCTTCAAGCATGCAATAAGGCTAGATTCATTATGCACATTACCTCTCAAACCCCCTCTATAAAAACCATGAAAAACAAACTGTGATGTAATTGCTTGTCTTACCAAGTTACCACACACAAAGCCTGATCTCTTTACTTCAATTTTAAAATTGAACTAAAATACGCCATGTGACTCAACCTTCTAACAATAAACAAATTCTTCATAAACAAATATACACAGTAAACAAAAGAAAAGAGAAGAAAACTAACCTGAATTGCCAGCAAGAACAACAGCAAACTCAAATAACTGAGAATCCTTGATTTACTTCATCAAGACATCGAATCACCTCTGGCAAGAAAACAATATTAAAATAAAATAACCATGCACAAAATGTCCCGTAAGATTCTTAGCAAAGCAATACTCGCAGAATTGACATGATAGATCAAACATCACAAACATACTCCATGAAAAGGAGGTAAGGGAAATTCACAAAAATATAGGAGTGCAGGTACCATGTTTGTATAAATAACTACTACTGCATCTGACACTGCTGCTCTTCTATCAACAACACTCCTAGTCAAATATCATAACGCTCACTTTTGCAAATATCGCCAATATCATTCCAACCCACATAAGCTCAATCATCAAACTTAAAATATTTTAAATCTCTTCAAACATTGCCAAAAAAAATTAAAACATCATGTTCCTCCTTCGACGCTATTTCATTTGCATCATTTCCATTTCTCAATAAACATTCATTTGAAATCCATTAATTTCAATAATCCTTGAAAAATAGAAAAAACACAAATTCAACAAACTCACAGGAACGCCTTATTAGAGATTCTACTATAAATTACACATTTCAAAATTCCAACCAAACTAAGAAATCTTATCACATAATGATTAGACATATTTAAATTAACCATGATCCAGAAAATCAGAGCTACATCAAGAGCCAAAAAACCCCAATTCAGATTTTGAAACAAAATTCAACTTAGGAACTTAACCCTAAAATTAAATACATTGCGACAATTGAATAAAAATTCAAACCCTAACCAAGAGAAGAGAGAGGCTTGAGAATGATGGAAGAGCGATGGCTTTGAGAAGAGGAGTGCGCGTGATGTTCCATGCACCACACAGCGCGAGCGAATCGAGAGGAGGAAAGCCACGCAAACCACAAGCAGCAGCACCGAATGGAGAGAGAGAGGACAAAATAAAGAGAGAAGAAGGAAGAGGAGATGGAGTGAGATCGCGGAAGTGCGGTCGCCGGAGCTGAGGTCGCCGTTTGGTTCGAAAAGAGAGAGTGAGTTGTACTCATTTGTGAGTTGTGACAGGAGTAGAATGAGAGAGAGGGGTTTCGATGAAAGGTCGAATTCGAAATTATTTTTTATTTTAAAAAAAACATTTACCGACCGAATCGTAAATGTTTTGATTTGTTATAATCCAAAATCACCGACCGAATTTCGTTCGGTTGAATTTTGGAATTTTTTTTTAATTAAAAAATACGGATGTTTTAAATTCAAAGAATTTACGATCGATTGCAAATTAGTAGTAATAACGACCGAATAATCGGTCGTAAATTACACCGACCAACTAATACGGTCATGGGTGACGCATCGCGTTGATACGATCGATTTTATATTCATCGATCGATATTTTTGATCGCCTTACACGAAATTCTGTGTGTCTAGTATCTATTGGCCTTAACCACATTCTTGCATTGCTTGAATTGTGTTGCTCCTTTAGAGATGACATTGTCACTCAGATTTGTGGTTATGACTTTATGTTTCTCCTGTAAGAGATGATTATGCTGATAACATGTTGTATCACTTCCAAAGACCATCTTTGTTTATATTGCTTTGATGCGTGCACGACAATTTGTCCTTGTAATCATTACTCTTCGAGGCTTTCTTTTCTTTTTGTCTGTTTGTAGCTCTCCTCTATTAATGCTTGTTATTGTATCCTTGTCCTGATCTTCTCTTTATCTTCCTTTTTCTAGTATTCTCTCTCCTACTGTTGTAGAGGTACCTCCGTAGTACATTTCATTTATGTTTAAAGTGTTGGTTGTTTGTTTGTCTTTCTAACACCAACCTACCTATAGAAGCATGCTATTTATATTCATCATAATTTCTAACACGGTAGATTTTGTGCATCCTATCATGATGCTCCAAGTGCTTCATTTTAATCGTTTCGGTAAAAATAAATGCAGAATGATTGTTATGTTAATATATATAGTATATGATTATAGATAGTATATAATAAGAGATTAGAATTACATAATTTAATATAAACACATAATAATTTTACCAAAGAATAATGTATTACAAATTTTGAATTGCATTTTATTATGTGCAATAATTATATAACGATATAGATCTACTATTATGTAGAGCATATAGTAGTAATAGAAAAAA
The DNA here is from genome assembly GCA_008642245.1 of Bassia scoparia. Classification (NCBI taxonomy): domain Eukaryota; kingdom Viridiplantae; phylum Streptophyta; class Magnoliopsida; order Caryophyllales; family Amaranthaceae; genus Bassia; species Bassia scoparia. The sequence continues at coordinate 10,506 of SNQN01009826.1, forward strand.
TAATATATCTCATATTATTTGTTAAATAATGTATTATTTTATAAAATACATAATATTATATTTCATAATATAATATAAATACTATAATATGAATTATTTTCTATAATAGATGTAACTAAGTAACATTTATATTTTGTGAAGTTCATTTATTATATGAAAAATAATGTAGAGCTATAATAACACATACAACATATAGTAAAGATGTAAATAACTATACCAAATTTCTTTTGATATTCATAAACTATTTAACTACATTAATATCAAATATAAAATCACAAAATATGAAATAAAAGTACATAATTGATGAGTCACATTTATATAGAGTTCTTGGGCTTACTTTAGTTGCATATTTAGTTAAATATTAGTACATATAGTTYCATTTTAGGTGTTAACTATATTAATTATCCATTTTGTGCTCTATTACGCTTCGTTTGTGTTTCTTAACTTTTCAGGTAGTTTTATAGCTATTTGGAAGCTTTTGGAGCAAGATGGCACGAAGTGGATGATTGTGAAAGGAGAGTTGCTGATGATGGATGTTCTATACCAAGTTTTATATCATATGAAGCTTATTTAACACTCATAAGGGTAATGGCACATCTTATTAGGGTTAATATGAGCTAGAATTGAGGACATAACCTTGTTTACAGGGAAGATCAGTTTGATCACCTTGCACTATTTTGGTCATATCTCTAGCTCTAGTTTTGAATTAATGAGATTCGAGTTGCATTGGAAACTAGACTTGAATAGCTTCGCAACGGTAGGTCACAAGCCCCACGTAAATGCCTAAAACATGAGATACAAGTTTTCGAAGTTGAGCCAATGGTCGAGGATCGAAAACCAACGCACGGTGGTTTTTGTCTTCGTGTAGCAGGCGTTCTGTCTAGGCCACTGGGTTCTAGTGTCCGCTTGTTGGACCTTAGCTGGTTCGTGTGCCACAAGCTCCACTCACTAATTTCCTAATTTTGTACTACTTTTTATTTTATTTTTCTAGAAAAATATATATACTAGAATTCGATATTTGTTAAGAGGAGGCTTTTGGGATATTTTAGAATTAGGGAGTTAGTATTCACAGCTTTTCAGATTCGCTTCTTCCTCCTTCAACTTTGAAACCCTAACTTTGCTTTTCTCCATTAATCCAAGTTTTAAGGTATTTCTTTCATAGTTCTTTATCAATTTTAATTATTATTTTGCTTTCTAATATAGTTTATTATTCTTATTCCTGTGTTCCTATTAGTTTTCAATAATGAATTCTAGGGTTTTGATTGTTTTTGCTTATGTTGATTCAATTATGAAGAGTGAGTTGAATTTCTTCTAGGGCTTGGTGAAACTATGCTACAAACATGATTCTTGTTAGTTCTAGGGTTTAAACTTGGTTTGTCTTGGTAAATTCAATTGATATGCTTTGTAGTGATTGCGATTTTAGTTTGGCCAACTAGCTTTGCAAGTTTAATTCGTTCGACTATGATGTGAGAGTTGCGAGTTGAGTGTACGATTAATTTCAATTATGCCTTTGATTACTTAASGTGAGAGCCAATTTTGTAGTTAAATGTGGGATTTTACTAAATGAGAGCAGTATAATTCCATTTCCTATATTCATTCCCATCCTGGTCATTGTCACTTGAATTGTGATTGTTGCATAGTGGATTCTTCTATCTCTAGGTTTTTAATTATCAAATTATATTCACTTCATTCGTTTGCGTTCCAATCAGTTAAACAAAAACTCCAAATTTTGATTGTTAGTACTAGTYAACTTAGTTCAAATTGTGATTTTAGTTGTCCTTCCTCAATGGTTCGACCCTACTTGCCACTACTACATAAAAAGGTTAATGCAACGGGTTTTGGCAATGGTTGGGGTATATAGCAACGGTCTTTTGCAAAGGTTTGGTCTAAAGCAATGACTTTTGGCAATGGTTTAACCTATAGCAACAGGTTTTGGCAACGCTTTTTGGAACCGTTGCCTTAATTATATACCCCAAGGCAACGGTTTATTTAGCTATTGCAACGGTTATTGTTAAACCGTTGCCTTAGATCAAAATCTAATTCAATTATACATTATCTAATGACCCTATTGCAACGGTTTAGGACGGGTATTGCAACYATTATTTTACAACCGTTGCTTTAGATGAAAAAATAAACCCGCCATGCTTCTTTTATTTGGCGGAGTGCGAATTGTTTTGAAATGTTTTCAAACACTTAGCTCTAATTTCATCCAGCTCCAAACACACAATTTATTTTGTCTTGTTCTCTCGCTCATTTTTCCCCAAAACCATTCGCTCATTTTTTTCTCTTTCATTACTCAAAAAATCAATCTTTAATTTAAATATTTAGGTGATTTTCGAACACAATGTTTCAGAAGAATTTATTCAAGGCTGTTTTCACTTCAATTTTGGGTGAATTTCATCGATGTATAGGGTTTTTTAAGACGATTTTCTGGGTTATTTTAACTTGATTTATTCGCAAATTCCTCGGATTTATTTGAACGATTGCGAGGTTAGATTTTTGTGTAATTTTGGTGTTATTTTTGAATGTATTCTGGGAAAATTTTGTCTATTTTTTGGACAGTCATTGGTTTAATACGTGGGATAAGTTCTTCCATTGAAGGTGAACTTTATTTAATTTMTCATTTTTTTCGTTTTTTAAATTTGCTTTTTTATGTATTTGAAGTTTTCATTTGGATAATTGTTTTTTAACTAGTGTTTGCTAAATTTTGATAGTTTGATGTTGTTATGTTGATTTTTCTATTTGGGATTTCTGTGTAATTGAAGCATATTAGAAGGTGTAGTTGGAAACTGGGATATGGTTCATAGTATCTTGTTCTTAAATTAGATTCCTAAAGTTGTGTATTTTCTTTGCTTTGGTGTGCTAGTTCAATAGTAATTGAATCCTCATACGGTTACTASTTGAAGTACTAGTCTAGTTACCCAAATAGTTGTGTCTATTAGTGTTAGTCATCTATTGTGAATTAGAAATTTGTTTGTAATATATTTTTGTGTTGAGTTAATACACTCCTAGCAAACTGTGTACTCATCTTGTTGGTAACAATATGTTGATTCTTTTTTGTGCAATTATATGATAGGATAGACCCTTTGTATTCGTTGCAATTATATGATTAGGAAAATGTGCTTGAATAAAGCATGTTGTATTAACAAGATTGAACATTAAGCAGAATAAGTCTTCTTTGAGATTGGGAAACTGTGTTTCATTTATCCTTGTTTGGAGAATACTTTTTAATTTATCTTTGAAAGATAGGGATGAATTATAGGTTTGGAATATTTAAAACTTGAAAAACGGTGTTACTACTTACTATATGCAATGGGATACCATCACTTTGCTTCTTTTTTTTATTGACTAAGGCAYCATGAGTTTTCTCAGATTATTCTCTAGGGGAGATATAGAGGAATTGAGCTTATCTATTGGTCTTTAATTGTGCTTCTTTTGACTAGATTTAACCTCTCATTGATATATGTTAATAGGCTTTATAGTTGATAAAGTATTAAAGTTATTGGCTAGAGGTTTAGATTTTTGTGTTTTTGCTTTATGTTATTTCTGCTGGTTAATAGATAGTATATGAGGCTTATTGATAGCTATTTCAGAGTATGTTCTACACTTATTTTTATCTATGATCATGATGGAAACATTGATATTCCATATCTTTTTGACCAATTGTCTAATGTAAGTAATCTGAATTGTAACAAAATAGTGTATAATTGCCAGTTTTGAGGGTACATACCCTATAACCTTCCTCGAATTGCTGAGACTATATGCCTTTCTCTTTGAGCGCTTTCTTTAGTTTAAGTTTGACTAAGTAATGCAATGCATAATATATATTGTTGCGTTTCTATTTTGACTCTAATTCGAGTAGTTAAGATTGTGTTTCTTCTTGTTCTGTGATTATTTTTATTCGTGTTTTGAGTTAATTTTTTTTTTATGGTCAGGATTTCCCTCATTGGGGCTCATATTTTTCGTTTGCACATATACTTGCTTATTCTAGACTTCAAATGGACGCTACCTCGCGTAATTCCAGTATTTTTTTCGGATATCTTGTATTTCTAGTCACTTCTCTTTGTTAAATCATGTATGGGTGTCTTACAATTGTATGTGCTGTGCTTGCTTGTTGTTGTGTGTGCCATTGTTTATGCTGGTTGGAATCTTCTGTTACAATTGCCGACATTACTGTACCTTAACACTCACTGTGTTGTACTATTTTTTTCTTTCCTACTATTGTCTATGATCTACTTGTGTATAACACTCGATGACAACCATGACTTTGAAACCTCATTGTTTCTTTCTGCTCCCTACTATTCCTTGTTTACTAAAAAGACTCTGTTCACAATAACCCTAATATTTAAATTCTACATTTCAGCATATACTTAGCAGACGGTTAGCTTAAGAGCTAGATGTCACATCGGCCATTCACAGTTTCTATGTCTCCTTTTTTGCCTTTTTTAAGCTTATTTCATGAAAATTTTTTTGTTTTGATTTCTTCTTTTTTTGTTTTTTTGTTTGGAAACTTGCTGCAATACTTGCAAAATTTTATCCAGCAAAGATACCGATCATGAATATTTTTCCCCTCGGAACGAATGGCACAGTAATTTCTTTGTAAGGTTTTCCCCTATATATTTACTTTGTGTTGATGTGTTGATTTTTGCACAAAATTGGCACACGAATCTTCCTATCTAGTATTGGTAATTTGTTAATTAATGTTAGGCTTGGATGTGAAACATAAAGGTAAATTCTCAATTCTGCAGTCAGATTTAGCTTTATATTCCTTCATGAAACTTCTAGATCTCGAGGAGATATTGAATTTTGGCACAAGAATCACTTGATTTGGAGTTGTGTACTAAAAGTAATGGCTGCTACAATTCGACGATCATGCTTTGTAAACCTTTGCAAGCTAAATATACATGTTAATTTTTTTGACAACTTTCCCTTTTTTTCTTGTATTCTTGGRTGTTTGTTCTATTTGTAAGTATACTGTAGTTTGACGCCTTGAAACTGCAAGTATACTGCAGTTCTTTCTATGTGTGTTGTGTGTGAGTGTTGTTTGTGTGTTTGGTGGTAGGAGAGGGGGGAGGGTGTGGCTGGTTGATTTGGAACTTGGTGCATGAGGATGCAGTTGGAGTATAGACGCTAGCTGACCGGTTATGGGCATTGGGATTCAAGTAGTGTTCATTTCAGTTTCAGTGTTAAAAATACATTTATAAAAAATGATTAGAATGAAAGAAATAAACACATCWTCATCATCATTCAGTTGCCATAAAAATTAATRCTGATTTAGCATTAAATAACATGAACATGTGTGTTTGTTACATGTAATTTGGGATGTTGCCAAGGCCCACCTGCACTTGTTGTTGTTGCCGCCCCTTCTGCCACCTGCGGATGTACATGTTAATTTGGGATTTTGATTTTATATACATGTAAGTTGCTTGTGTATTTCTTTCAGGTGTTCAAGTCTGCTAAGTATTCGACAAATTGTTTGATTGAAAAATCAAAAGTGACTAGATTTTAATCAACAATTGATGAGTATTAGTCTTATAATAGATTAGTGTGATTGTTGTGATTCTTGTCAATCTCCTTACTCATTTGGTGATGACAGTTTTTTTGACTTTTCCCTTAATATTTTTGGATGTAGCTTCTCTAAGTAATGCTTACAAAGCTCAGTAGTAATTACTATCTGCTTAACTATTTATGTTGAATTCTTATGCCTTTACTATTATTAAGGTAAGAATCTAATTCCAGTGAACTGTCTTCTGTTTATTCATTAATTTGATAACTTTTTTCAAGAAAATATTGGAAACCATGTGAAAACGTTGCTCAACCCTTGTGCTCTGTATATTTTACTCATGATTCAAAAGAAAGAAACACCAGCATTATTTGAGGACCTTGAGGGTTCATTTCTCTGAGCAGGTTAGATTTTTTTTTAACTACTTTTCATTTTATTATGTCTTGATCTCTTCATTACGAGGCTAACCTCTTCACATTATTTACCCACACTACAAGTTTTGGTTGGTAACTTGGTAATTTGACGCTAGATTGTTCCAGGATCTCTATAATATTCCCGACCCCCCATGCACACCCCTTTATCCTAGCAYGTTGTTCTGTTTGGTGGAGAACAATAGAAGCTGCGAATGGAATTGTCTGCTGCATACAAATTTCTATCTTTCCAAAGTGGAGCAGTCTCGTGCTTTAAGTGAAATAGAGGAGCGTATGAAGAAGGTATGTGGACTAACTATCCTTAATATTCTTTTGGTGGCAAAGATTTTGATGCTCCTTAATTGTCTCATGTATATCTGACTATTATCTGAATTGTTTCATATGGCTAATTGCCTTGGGGGCTGAGCTAGCAAGTGCAGTTGCAGCAACCACACAACAGCAGTATGTGGCCAGTTCAAGGAACCTTGGTGTTTATTTGTGGATGGGTCAAGCCGAATAAATTCAGCTGGCCTGGGGCCGAGATAGTGATGCTTTCACCAAAGGGTGTGAAGACTAAGATGGAGGTAACTTTTGCAAATCGATGCACAAATAACAGAGCTGAATTTGAAGCTCTAGTTATAGGACTCGGGACCTAGAATGATATGGGTGTGACAAGGGTCAAGCTTTTGGAGATTCTCAATGGGTTGTGTCGCAGATTAGTGGAGAATATATAGGAACCTCCCCTCTAGCTCTAGCGATCAATACAACACTGAGAGAGCTGATTTCCTCGTTTGATCAGTGTAACGTGTCACATGTGCCAAGGGAAGGGAACCAAGAAGCTTGATTATTTAGCTCAACAAGCTTCTTCCAAAGACCCTAATGGTTTTGATGCGAGTGTAATACACATTAGTTCATTTAAATTAAAACCCTTGGAAGAGGTGAAGAAGGTTGACGTAAATAAGGTTAGCTTTCTTGGGTGCAAGTCAAATTGGCATCAGGAGATCAAAGAATATTTACGAGATCCTTCTGGCAAGAAAGTTCTCGCAAATGTAAGGTTGGCATCCACGAAATATTTCCTCCTAGGGAATAAGATGTATCGGAAAGATCTGCAAGGACTTTTGCTAAGATGTGTAAATAGTAAGATGATTTTGACCATTTTAGCGAAAGTCCATCATGGTTTTTGTGGATCACATCAATTAGGGCTTAAGATGTGATGGCTAATTAACAGAATGGGGTTCTTTTGTCCTTCAATCAAAGTAGGTTTCTTGCAATATGCTAAAGGTTGCAAACAARGCKAGAGGTTCAAGCGATCAGCAGAGCTCCAACAATTGAGTTCCATCCGATAATTAAACCATGGCCTTTAGAGGCTGGGCCATTGATACAATTGGAGTCATTAAACCACCCTCATCGTGACACCATGAATATATCCTGTTCGCCACGGATTACTTCACAAAATGGATCGAAGTACAGGCGTTCTAGAAGCTTAGTGCAAGGATTGTGAATTTGTTTCTAGAAGAGAGGATCTTTACACAATTTGAGATTCCAGAGACTATTATTGTCTATCAGGCATCGAAGTTCACATGAGAGGWATTTMATGAGTATCTCAATGAATTCAATATCCAAAAGGCACATTAAACGCCTTATTTRGCACAAGATAATGGGCAAGCAAAGGCTACAAATAAGATAATAGTGAAAGGGATATCTAAGATGGTGGACAACAACCCACAAGATTGGCATACTCTTCTACATTATGTGACATGGGCATACAGAACCACTAAGGGAGATGCAATGGGGACAACTCCATATCAATTAGTTCARGGGCACGAACCAGTATTGCAAGTAGTGTTGAGCGTTAAGTTTGCTAGAGTGGCTAGGCAGATGGATTTGACGTTTGAAGATAATAGTGAGGCAATGGCGATTGAACTAATGGATGTGGAGGAAGAACGCTTGCGAGCTCTAGAGTGTATCAAGGCCCAAAAGAAGCAAGTGGCCAGGTCTTATAACAAGAAAGTCAAACGTAAGATTTTCCTGGAAGGAGATGTGGTGTGGAAGATGAAGTTGCCAGAACATAGTTATAAAGACCTCATCTTTGGCAGCGCAAGTGGTCATCTAAGTGGGAAAGACCATTTAGGGTGATCAAGGTCATGTTAGGAAATTCTTATCTTCTGTAGGAGTTAGACAAAGAAAAGTTTCCAAGAGCACTGAATGGAAAGTTAATGTGTCAGTATACCCCAAGTATTTAGGAAAGCCATCAAAATCTACGGTCAAAGCATCCTGACCTAGAGGCGTTTGACAAATAAATGGGCATGCAGGAGCASTCAAATTCYTGTAACAAAATTACCATAAAGGATAATACATGAATTTAAAGAAGTCGAAAAGATGCTCCACATGGTTAACACGGGATAAAACCTTTAAAAATAACACCAGAAGGTAGAAGGTCAAGAGACACTTTAAGGGTGACGTAATCATACAAAAGTTACTAGATCCCCACCGAGCCTATAAATAACATGTCATACAAATGTTTTTTCATGTCATCTATTCTCATTCTTTCTCTCTCGAAAAACTCTTCAGCCTCTTCTTTCCCTAGAGAATTGTCCTAATACGCCAACACTGATGGAATTCAAGAAATTGGTGCTAGAAAAAGCCCAACGCCAAGAAGGCTTTACTCTAATCAACCACGAGATCTCCCACCAAGCTCTCKAGGATGTGGAGTTTAAGCAGATAGAGAAGGCAAGGAAGGCACTCGTGTCATTTAAGTTTAAGTGGTTCAAGTACAMGAGGCAGGGACGTGACCACCCCTACACCAGTGAGGAACAACATGCAGATGAGGCAACATTTGAAAAGAAAGAAAAAGAGAAGGAAGTCGCAAGGCGGAGGAGAGAGGTTGAGATATGGCTCGAGAAGAGACGAAAGTGGGACAATGACGAGGACAAAAATAAAGATAAGGCAAGGTGGGTTTGCCCTTGCAAGCGTCCAAAAGTTAATCCGACATCTACTTCACGGGAACCACCCCATGTCCCCATAATTTCGTCATCTTCTTCTTCTTCATCACAGTCACCTTCTCCATCAGCAGGATTTGTTCCTACAAGGTTTGGGAGGCAGATTGCTCGTGCTCAGAGTGATGATGAGGACGAGATTGATTCTAAAAATTATAGAGAATCCAGCGATTGACTTGTCTCATTCGCGAAAATGTTAGATAAAAAACAGGGTTTTGACAAGGTTTTAGTTTTCTAATTCCCCTAAACGTTAGAATTATATACTCATGTTATTTTAAATTTCAAAATTTGTGCACTCTTGTCTAAAAACATTGCCTAGAAATGTTACAAGTTGTATTTCTGAAATTAGTTACTTATAATGATAATATATTTTTGCTTAAAGCAAAATTGTGATTATTTTTGGCGTGATACAAGTACAAAATCAATCAAAATGATGAATTAGTGTCTAATGCAAAAGCACATTCAATATTAAATGTTGACTTCACCACTTAAAATGATGTTCAGTAATTGGTGACTTTCATGCGTATATATGGTGCAATTTATGACTTTGGTCTCCAAGTAATTTCCCGAATGAGAGAGTAAATGTAATTCTTGGAAACCCGTGTTATTTAATGAGCATATATCCCATTCAATCAATTTTTCATCTCTACTGCCAACACAACTACAAAGAAAGTTACATAGCATATCCGGCAACAATAAATTGCTCCTAAATACTGTATTTGTTGCCTCTAATGTTCTGAAAGCCAAATTTTTTGGTAGCTCATACCATTCCTCCGACCTATTGTAAGGTTGCCTCAAATATCACCTTGTTAGAGGTCAGACAAATCCTTGTTGCTTGCTAAAACCACCCTTCATATTACACGTGCAACCATCGAGTTTGTCAGTTATAGTTCACACGTTGCCTCTAAAGCTCATCCTTTAAGAGGCCAGACAAGTAATACATTACCGTAAAGAGACCAATTATGTTTAAGAGCAAACCCCTCTAGGCGAACTATCACTAAATTGCTAGCTCTGCCTCTATCTACCCATTTTATAGCATCAGTACCCTATGAGTATAATAAAGATCTACTTATGTTAAGACAGCCATTAGGTACTTATCATTCTATTGATAGTTGGCCCCAATACACCTTTTTTGATGCAGACAAGAAAATTTCAAATAAAAACCACTTATGTTAGAGACAACCATAATGTCTAGCATATATTTATTAGTTGCCTTAAATACCCCTTTTTAAGGTAACATTGTTCTAAAACCACGAACATCATGCGGCAGTATCTTCACATTACTTGCCACAAGTTATCAAATAAGCATCCCACGTCTTTTTGTCATCTTATTTATAGATTTTGAAGAAATATATTTCATAACATTCAAAATAATTTACTGGCATTTTGAAAAATTATCCGTGAATTTTGTTATATATCTAAAGAATTAAAACCTGTACATAAGAATAAAAATTCTACCAATCATTGCCAATATACAATCAAACCGATAATTATATTTATTAAACACAAACTAATATCAACAAATACATTTCCTTAGTTGGCGGCTCACTGTACAAATTTATATTTGGAGAAACGTTTGCAGATCTGTTCATAGCAACTTATGCAAGGTAATTAGATTTATCAGGTGCTTGAGTCCCTCTATAAATTGATCATCTTCATCAATTTATTCTCTCGTGAGTTGTGATTGAGTGACGCTGAACAAGACTGTGTCATTTGCAATAGGAGCCTGATGATACATAACGTAGCTTTATACTAATTTTTCTTAAATTACTTAATCTCTCAAAATCAACAATAACTCCACGCCATATAAAACAAAAAGCAACTCAAATCAGAGAAAAACACACCCAAAGTATGTAACAATTAGCCAATAATAAGACATAACGAAAAATCAAGTATGTTGGCAGCTTAGAAACATAATTAAATTCAAAGTAAACAAACATTGAAGCTGCTACGACCACCATACAAATATTACATATATATTATCAATAAATGAATTGAAACAAAAGTAAGAGACATCTTCTAATGAACTCCATATATGAATATAATGACATCTAAGCTAAAAAAAACAATCACACTCTGCAAATTCAAATTCAACAAATTTAGTTTGCATTATGCAATAGCTTATATACCGATTTTAAGACGATTGAAGCATATCAACAAAATATAATATGGCGCACACAGCAGCACCAGGCAGATTATCGGATCGGCACACAGTGTTATCCCATAACACCCTCATAACATCATCATCAAGAATAACAGTCAACCCATAATCAAATAAACCAAATATAAATTCACTTATATCATATAAATAAAATAATTATAACCATAAGATACAGAAAATCATATTTAACTTTCTAACAAGATTTACTAGATTCAAGATCAATAAAATGATCATTTAAACATGAAGAAGAATTAAAAGCAGGCCACATTAAACATGAGAACAAAGCAAATTTACATTGAAGTGAGCATAAAGCACGCAAGCCGGACACAACAACAAACCACCAAATGCAAACAATAGGTTTAATAATAGTAAACATCATTTAATAGCAAGTATATAATTGCAAACTTATCAATTAAGAAAAGATAAACAAAGTACATTGTTAAGAGACATGACATGTGAGTGGGAAGTTGTGTCCAACAACTGCTTTCGTCTGATATGCAAGCTCATAATACTACACACCCTTTTGCATTCATCAGAGAGCTTAAGAATTGTTTGCTATGTGCGGCTGCTTCCTTGTCTGATGATTGATGTTTGGCTATAGATGCAGTGCAGACTCTGAATCCACTTTCATCCAAAACACTAGATGCAGAAGCATTAAGCAGCTCACACACAGTAAGTTGTAGTAACCCATAAAGATATTATCAACTATTATTTGAAATTTTATGTACACACACCATCAGGATATTCACTACATACTCTAGTTTTATACTCTTCAGCAAAATCCACAATGAAATTACTCCGGATCAAGTTAGAGTAAATTGTTATGGCCATCAGATAGAATTTTCATTGGCTTAGGTTAGTTTATTTCACTTTATCGCATAAGAGGTCATCATGTAATGCACACAAGAATATATTTCTTTATACTTAGGACTCGATAAGGAAAAGTTATTGTCTATGTTTTATCAGCTATGACACATTCATAATCATCTTGACTGTTGACAAAAATAATTAAGTCCATTACAAAAACAAATTCCATAAACCTAATAACTGACATAGTTTTCAGTTGTAAGACACTATATTAGTTGCTTTAAGCCCGTTACATAATGACTAATAACTACTATCTGCTCATATATAATGATCACATAATAATTAGTCCTCTWCTAATTTATTTTCCTTATCAACTACGACAATCATCACATTTAGTACATTGATCTCTGAGTTTCTTCTTAAACTTGATATTCTGAAATGATGGCATGATGATACTTTCTTCCACGTTTTAGTTTCTTCAATAAGTTCACTCCATCTAGTTATTCATCATCTTCCATCTTTAAAAGACTTATGGTTGCAAATTAGATGTAAAGTAGAATGCTCATTACTCAAAAACAAAGGATAAGGCTTAAGGCTTAATCCRATTAAAATGAAAGAAGGAAGGTTAGCAAAGCACTACTTTGTAGTTGGAAAACAGATTCCACTATTTTATTTTAATTTATCTTGTGATAAATGCACAATATATGCATACCCACCAACAATAGTTATTAACAAACTTTAGTAGATAGTGCAAGAGACAAAGTTGTATTTGTATACCCGGCRCACAATCGCCGCGAAAGGGATTCTTCAGATAGACGCTGCATGAATCAAAAACTTACATACTCACGAGCATGAAATGCGGTCCTGCAAGTTCAAAACAGGTTTCGGTAAGTGATTTTAAGATCATCTCATTAAAATAATATATAAAAGCACAAACTAGTGCCAATGATTTTATGATCATAGAAATAAGAGTAAGATTTCATAGATAAGTTGGGTTAAAGGAGTGAATCTAAAACATTGACCACTATTATTTCAGTTTTATATAATTGATAATTTTGTCAAGTTTTTATCTTAGCTAAGTCCAACTAATAACATTGAGATAATAAGATAAAGACAAACAGATAAGAAGCTCCAAGTTAAGGGTCCATCTCTGACAAGACCATAATAATAGATTAAACCAATGGTGGCCAAAATTTTACAGCGAATAAAATCCTTGCCATACGTAGAATTCAGTGCAAGAGCTACAAGGGCAGGTTAGTTCAAAATAGAATCAAAGTCGAAAGATTAAGTACATATGTATAGGAATTTCATCAACTTTTCAACAAATTTGTAACGCTACAAGCCTCGTATATAAAATGTCACTAAGTTTACGATACTCTGTTAGCATGTAACAAGCTACAAGAGTACAACTGGCAGTTGACGAAGCCGTGCAAAGCGAATGATCCATCTATAAATCCTTAGTACCAGAATATAGACATACAATGTGATTTAAGGGCAGGCCATGCCCCTTTCTCCGTAATAACTCTTAAAAAATTCAATGTAACACATCAATACAATGAAATGCAGTTAATGGATTG